>RPOG01003147.1:0-71176 GCA_008086565.1 Thalassoma bifasciatum | reverse complement strand
GCCATGCCAGGTTAGTCTTTACTGCCTGTTTTCTACCAGAAAGACTCCAGGCTGGAAAGTCTGTCACTTTAACTCTGTGTCACTATTTTCTACAGACAGACTCAGTCTGGTTTGGTGAAGTGAGATTCACGGTTGATATAAGAAAGGCACTGGGGTCAGAAGTCTCCAGATTAGGTTTGGAGACTTTTTTTTTCAGTTTGATATTACAGTAGCATGAGAACTGAAAGAACATACAGAGCTATAATGGAATTTTGTGATGTCACAAAGTCAGTTTACCTGTGTAGCTCATAAATGTGACACTCCAGGAAGAGGACCCAAACTGTAGGACTCTTTAACTTAACCCCTTAACATCCACCTAGTTCTGGCCTATTTACCATGCTTTGTTTCAGAGTTTAGAACTGTAGAATCATAAGGTCAAAAGTCATCAGTGACACCTCATTAGAAAGATTTAAGTCTTGTGTTTCGGCTGCATTTATCCTTATGTAGACTTTAGCCACAAATGAGAACATGACATTTTCTGAAACTACTTTTTTAAGATACATTTGATGAAACAACACTTTTGATATGCTTGAACTCTGGATTCTTCTGATGAAAAGGAGAGTGAATAATCAATGTGCGGGCTATTAATGTGACGTAATGACCTCAAATCAAGTTGGACATCCCAGTTGTTGTGATCGCCATCCGAGCAATTCTTTCCCTAATTACATTTTGTCGGTCAAGTAAACTGTAAAACAAACTTAGCGGCTAAAATGTGAAGATTCTAAGCTTTCTAACCCAGGATAGCATTCTGATGTTTGACAAAAGCGTTTACTTTGAAATTAAGTGTATTAATGAACAAGAAGTGACTTAAACATTCAGCACAGGAACTATGGAGTCTAAAAGGTTCAATCAATCAATCAATCAATCAATCTTTATTTATATAGCCCCAAATCATAACAAACATTATCTCAAGACACTTTCCAAAACATCAACAGGTCTAGACCCGCTAATGTTAATAATTTTTCATTTCATTAAATTGTGTTATGGTGTACAACAGAGTATTAGGGTCACATTAAGAATTATTCTGGGCCATATTGAGATTTTTTTTTGTTTTAACTTCATATTTTACTACGAGATTTAAGTCAAAATTAATTATTTTACTACGAGAATAAAGTCGAAAATAATTATTTTACAAAGAGAACAAAGTCTAAATCAATCATTTTACTACGAGATTAAAATCGAAAATAATGATGTGATTTACTACGAGAACAAAGTCAAGATATAATCAAGGACAGTCTACAAGAAGGAGGAAATGACAACAGAGCATTTCGTCAAATTATACTTTAACTTGGGTTTTACAAACAAAGAGATACTTCAGCTTTTAGCACATCAGCGCTCTCATCCTCGTTTCATTCTTCTTTTTCTTCTTCTGATTAGATTGTTTCCTTACCTACTTCCGATAATTAATTTCAACATAATTTTCTTCTTAAAATAATTGATTTCAACTTCATTCTTGTAGAAAAATATTTAATTTTGACTCAATTTTTGTAGTAAAATAAATCATTTCGACTTTTGTCTCAAAGTAGAATAATTAATTTCAACCTTATTTTTGTAGTAAAGTAATTAACTTTGACTTTATAATGGTAGCAAAATAATTCATTTTGACTTTGATCCCGTAGTAAAACAGTGAATTTCAACTTTATTCTTGTAGTACAATAATTAATTGCTGTGAATGCAGCAAGGCATTCACAGCTTATGTTCTTCTGTGTCAAAACAATTCTTCCGCCCACTTTTTCAAATCGCTTCTCCTTCAACAAATTTCAACCGATTTTCACCATTCAAACTTCAAAACGTTCAGCTCATTAATTCGGAGACGCCTATGTTTTTGTTTGCCCGTTTAAGCTTCACTTTCTGAGATATTTCACTTTTTTCACGATTTTTCACGCATAGAGAATGAATGGGAGATATTCAGATTTTGAATCATTCAGGGAATTTCTTCAGCCTCATTCAGACCCTTCTCATTCAGTCATACTTTCAGCCACAAACTTTATTCAACCTGCAAAATGTTCAGCCATCATTTGGCTTTCTTCAGTTTATTTCAGCTTCTTTCTAGCATTTATAGTTTCTTCATAAAACTCCTTCAAAGGTCATGAAGTTTGTCAGCCCTTGCAGCAGTTTAACATTGGTGTGTATGTGGTGGAATGTTCAAACTGTAGAGTGAGGATTTGAATTTTAGAGTGTGGACCAGGAGAGAAATCACCTGGAAACTTTTTGGATAAACAGGCCTAGGGGCCACAAATTTCACTACACAAACACAAATTTGGGCTCAAAACGTAGGTAATCTTGTTCTGCTTCTGATTAAGGACACTTGACACCAAAAGGACAAAGAACACAGCTCGTACATGGCTAACTGTCACAGAAAGTCATCATCTGTCCCCATCTGCTCTAATGTTAAATCTCAAGGAACTTTTTGAGAGATGAAGAAAAAGTTACACTTTTTTAACTCAAATTTCTGGTAAAAACCTGTGGCTCCACAGACATGAAATGTACATCAATAGATACTCCTGAGCCTTGGGAAGGTCATCAGGAACGTGTTTCTCTGCTATCTCTTACGGTTTTTGCACAGGAACAGGATATTCACACCCTTGTCCCTGGCTCAAATCCAGCTTCTCATCAACTGTCAGTTAAATCAAACAGCTGCAGCTTCAAACAGCCTAATGAGCAGGTTACCATGGAGACCTGTGATCTGCCACACCTGTTTATACCTACAGATCAATCTATAGATGAGTTGCCGACAAAAACAGTCATTAGTTGTAGCCTTGCATAAAAGTGGCGACAGAAGGGCAGGAAGTCAAAAGACCTGAAATGAGAGACAAGTGTGAGTGTCAAAATAAAAGTGTTATCAAAAGACAGGAGACATAAGCAGAAAGAAAATAACTTAACTCAAAGACGTGACAAGAAAAGGGTTAAAAAGAAACTATAAGGACACAAATACTGAACTTAGTTGTTATATGTCAGCAGACTGCCACAGTCAAAACTTGTCTTAATTACCAGAAAACAAACTCCAAGATCCAGCTCACTCACACAGAACTCCACTGTCACTGATAGGGGAAACAGAGGAATGAAAGAAAAAAAAAATCCAAACTGCTCAAACAACTCTTTCTATAACCCACCTTCCAAATTCAGACCACTTGCTTGAGTCCCAGGAGTCCAATTAGCTCCAGCTTTTTCACATGGAGTGGGGTGATTACTCTGCCACTCAGCTCGGCCTCAATCACAAAGTGAAGCCCAAAGGAAAGACCCAGGTTAAAAGAAGCACAACGGTGTGAGAAAGCAAAGAGAAATCCCAGGGCTGTCAATATGAATAACTAAATAATGTTGCTAAACTGAAATGAGCCCTGAAATTGGTCCAACTGAGAATTAATTATGTCAGGAGGAGGATGTGTAGACACTGATATCAACAAGTTCTCACAGCCAAACGACAACAAAAACACTCTGACGAACGTTCTTTCTCATTTGGCGACTCCAGCTCCGAGATGAACATCTTCATCATTTTTTGTCACCTTAAAATTCCGAAGCATCCCACATTCTTGTTACAGGACGGAGATTTATGAGGACGTCTTTGGGTCTAACGCCTCTTCACTCAAGGTTAAGTTGTGTTTGGGAAATGACGTTCAGTGGAAAAGAGTCAGAGAAGTTTGGGTAATCAAAGGCAAAGGACGTCCTGTGAAAAAAATTAAAAATAAAAAATGAACGCCAAGCTTTAGTGACTTCACTGACACAGAGCTACAGGATTAATATGAGCAAGTGGAAACATTATTTCAGATCTACTTACTTTAATAAGTCTCCCAACCATAATTTAGCCTAATTTTTAAGATTCCTTAATCTGATAGATTCAACAGATAAAGCTGTTATTATAATAAAAACCCAGTTAACTACATATACTGAACATTAGAGCTGTGTTGATATCTTGAGATTACTTTTTTAGGAATACATTTCAGTATTTAATAACTGAATTTATGAAGCTGTTTTCATTAAGCATTTCTCCTACATAACATAAACCAACTCTGTTTGAACCTCCAGTCTCTCCCTCCTCCCTCTTTTCAGTCATTTTCTTTTCTCAAGGTGCTCTGAAAAAAATAATTATGCCAAAAACCTTGACTTTAAGTGATTAAATCACATGTAAATTATCCATGTGATTTTAATACATAAGCTCAGGGTGAAAAAAAAAAAAAAGGTGAAAAGTAATATCACCCTGAGACAGCGCAAATAAATTGATTAAAATGACACAAAATTTGATTAAATGTGTAGAAGTTAATTAAAAAATGTAAGCTCAAGCTGATCGTCCACACAATGTTTGTTTTCAATTGATTGATTCATACAACTAGGCTGGTTTTTAACATACATGTTAAATATGTTACAGATGAGGCCTGGTAGTCTGCAGGTTTTCTTTTCCAGAGCTCCTATTGAGTCCATCATTCATCACACCTGTGCTCATCAGCCAGGCTACTCTTTAAAAAGGGGTTTCTTTCCCTCACTCAGTCTGTGACACACAGACAGTTAACACCTTCAGTTGGCTGCTCTGTGTATGAGTGAGTGGTTAAAGAGTTATGAGAGTCATGAGAGTGTGTGGGGGGAAAGAAAGGGTGTTTATAGTTTTGTTTTGAGAGTTTTAAAATCTCAATAGGTTATTTATTTTAGTTTGTCTACTATTTTGGTAGAATCAGTGGCTGGAGGAGGAGTTTTTAAAACCTCCACTCCATCTTTCAGACCCACATAGCCATTTTCTGTTTGTCTATCTGAGGTGTGTGTTTTCTTTTGTTAGTTTCCTTGACCTGGTATTACATATAACACGTCATACCTGGTCTCATACATGAAGCTTCTGTTTTTTATTGAAGTTTCATACATTTGTCACCAGGTTGATATCTTAGAATGACCACAAATAGTCCTTAGCTGAAACATGGTGTCAATGCTAGAAATCTGGGTTTAAACCTATTTGAACAGTCAAAAGTAGGTTATGAATGTACTTTGACTGGTCTTAATGCTAGAAATCGGGGTTTAAACTTATTTTAAACAGTCTAAAGTAGGTTATGAATGTACTTTGACTGGTCTTAATGCTAGAAATCTGAGTTTAAACTGACTTCAAACCGTCTGAAGTAGGTTATGAATGTACTTTGACTGGTCTGAATGCTAATAATCTGAGTTTAAACCTATTTGAAACCGTCTAAAGTAGGTTATGAATGTACTTTGACTGGTCTTTATGCTAGAAATCTGAGTTTAAACTGACTTTAAACAGACTAAAATAGGTTATGAATGTACTTTGACTGGTCTCAATGCTAGAAATCTGAGTTTGTGTCCACATGTTGTTGGGTATCTGTGAAATCTGCAACTGCAATTTTTTTGCACAGTTAATTATTTTAGTCTGTCTATTTGTTAAAAAAGCTAGTTGATTGTGTTCTACTTTTATTCTCTTTTTTATTGTATATTTGTATATATTTATATTTATTATTCTCATTATTCTATTGGGCTTGCTCCAGGACCAGGGTAACCTAATTTCGTCCCACCCATGTTTTACATGGGTTGTATGACAATAAAACTCCTTGAATCCTTGAATCCTTGAATCACACATTTTTCCACATTTAGGCCTGTCATCCACACAAAATTGCAGTTTTACGTCAATGAAAACAAGATTTTCTGAAAACTCCAGCCAAAGTGAAGATTTTGGAAAACTCTGGTTTCATTGTTTTGTGTATACGCCAGTTAATAGAGTTTTTGGATCTTAAACATCACAGCCTGTGACAGCCATGTGACAAATATAGTACAAATAAACTTCTTTCCACATGATGAACGACTGGGGTTCAGCTGTTTACACAAGAATGGCTTTGGGGTGAAATGCAAAATTATTATAATTTAACGTCAAGCTAGCGTTTTCACTGAAAATGCTGACATCATGCTCAGCTTTGTGCATGTGCATTAAACCTCTACTGCATGAAGCACAAATGGAAAAACAACAATAGTGACTAACTGCTTTGTTCTTGTGCTGCTGAATCTACTGACTGCCTTCCAACAAAATATGCATATATTGCACTTTTCTTACAATTGAAAAAAAAAAAAATAGTATAATCTCCAGATGATCGTTTCAGTGTAAATGCCAATTTTTCTCAAGTGTGTTTTTGTGTTTTAGGGTGAAACACTGTGAAGCATCATTGTGCAAACAGGGCCTTAAAGGACAAAAAAATAAACCAGATATTGTTCCTAGTGGCAAAATCTGCAGTGGATTTCTGCAAGAAAATATAATTACTTTATATAGATGGCTTCTTACAATGGTATCTTCTGCCATCAGTGTATGAATGTGGTGTGAGTGGGTGAATGTAGAAGGGTAAAAGCCCTCTGAGTGGTTGAAAAGACTAGAAAAGCACTTATTAAGTTTGTGTAAGCTCATCTTGTTCTGAGTTTTTATCATGGAAGCTGTCAGAATACTGGAACTCTGAACAAGTTAATCAGGACAAAACCAACCGAACAAACAAAATGTAAGTTTGACTGTTGTACAGAGTCTGACCAAAAGTTTTCACACATCCACCTGTGTCCACATGGGGACTATTTTTGTAATCAACACCTGCCTCCAGAGTTATTATGAAGCTGACTTGTTTTCTAAAACTAAATATTGGACACAGCATCTATTTTAATGACTTAAAATATAATTGTGTTCATGAACAGAAATCATTCAGCAGGATTTCGTACAAAAAAAATCTCTGCAGCCGTTGCCACATAAATACCTTACAGAGGTCAATGGGAACATCTCTACATTTAGAAGTTGTGCAAACTTTGACATATTTTATTCTCCCGCGTTGACTAATGCATTCATTGGACTCTGAAAATTAGAGCCATCTGTGTTAGCCATGATGCATCATCAATTTTTAAACCCTCATCTGCCTCAGCACATTGCTCCAACAGAAAAGAGAGGCAGTCACTCAGTGCAGAAGTTGGTGGTGCCAATACATAAGCTTTAATTAACTGATTCAACACATTAACTGTGTTATTGTCCAGTTAGAGAGCAAAAAGTCTGAATGAAGCCAAGCTTTTGATGGCTCCTGTTTCACAAAGAGGAGTGGACAAACTCGCTCAGTTGATTAAAGAGGATTTTCAGCGTCTGCTATTTTCACTGTTACGACTCTAATTATCATTTCTTCACTTCTGGAAAACAGTTTTTGAATTACATCAAAAGGTTTGCTTGTTACGATTGAAAACTAGAAACCGGTTTGTTCATTTTTCTCAGCTACCTTTGTGGGGATATGGAAGAAAGAAGAACACAAATGAAATCTTTGGAATGATAATAAAAAGAGCCGTTTGTAATGGATCAAATGCAGCGATTAACTCTGGCTGTAAATATCACAATGATGGAGGCTCCCTACTGAGGATGGTGTCTGTTGAATAATTAACCCCTTACGTAATAATCCCAGGCAAAAATCATCAGTGACACCTCATTTGACAGATTAAAGTCTCAAGATTCAGAAAATTTCATGTTTTTATATTTTGAATATACCTTTTATATATATTAGCTAAAGTCCACATCAGGATAAATGCAGTTGAAACACATTTTTTCTCTTAGTTTTTGTCTTTTTTTATCCAGTTTTGAAAATCAGTAACTTTAAGACGCTTCATGTCAGACATAAGACATCCACCAAATCACTTCTACCCTTTGTCATCTACATCTGGGTGAAATTTGTGCTTTCTAGGTAAAACCTTGTTGGAGTTAGAGAGTTTTTAGTCTCAGGTGACCAAACACCAGGCAGAGTTGTACATACAGCCCACGCTCCCATCTGAAGACTCCATGCAAACAACAAAACCAGCTTCATCAGTGCTCAGTGTCCTCTTTGGAGTCAACTTTGCTTCGTGGAAAGGTTTGCCAAAAGTCATGAAACTGTCACCCCAGTCACTGATTGTACCTCCTCTGTTGTGCACATGAAGATGCATGGCAATATACATGACTCATCAATGATCTAAATGGCTACAGCTGGCTTCCTGTGAATGGTAGGGTGATTGATTACTGTATTCATGCCTATAAATGAGCCTCTTAGGGGGCTACGACACAAGACCACCATGTGCTATCGGCCAGTCAAGCAGGGAATGTTTGTTGTCTTTCACAAGCTGTCCTGGGATGAAAACTCAACAGAAAATGGAGTCACTTTTGTCTTGCAGCTAGAAACATATATGGAAATGCTATAAGACTGTAAAGCTGCTGTTTTTTTTATGAGAATGGACACGACAGACAACAGACTTTACAGGAGAAATTTCTCCACTTGGAATAATTTGATGAAACACTTTTGATTTGTTTGAACTCTGGATTCCTCTGGTGGAAAGCAGAGTGAATATTTAAGATATGAGGTATGGATGTGAGGCAATGACCTCAAAACAGGTAGGACGTCCCATCAGTTGTGATCACTAACTGAGTGATTCCCTCACTACTTATGTTTTGTTAGTGAAGCAAACAATAAAACAAACTTTATGACTGAATCTAAGCTTTCTAACATGGTAAAGTGATTTTTGGAGTTACTGTTCATACTTTGACAACATCATAACATGTGGAATAGATCACCAATGACCCAAAGAGGCATAAGAAGTTAAATGTTCAATCCAGTGACTGATGATTGACAGAGTTTTAATCCATGAAGCCTGATTTACATTTTCCAGATATTTTTCTAGCAGTGGTGCCAAAGTCCAACAGTTCAAATGCCTGGGTGGCTGTTTCCTTTCCCAAGTTGAACACTTCAAATGAATTAAGCACGACTCAATTTGAAAAATGTCCATCATCAGCGGACGGAGCTGATGGAACTGCGTCACAGTTTGGTCATTTCCCCTAAAATCCTCAATGTCCTCGACTTCAGCGCGCGTTCCAGGGAGGACGTTCAAGTGGTTCATAATCCTGCCAGCACATGAATGCATAATGAGGCCAGTGTTGTTTGGGTGGGAGGAATTGCACAAGAGTATATGCATGCAGTGTTTGTGACAGGCGAGATATACACGAGGCTGCAACACATCCACACACTCCTCACTTTAGGGCAGTCCAGCCCTGTGGAGTTTTCAGCATCATGCTATTAGTCTTATTTACTTTTAATGTGACAGAGACAGAGAACACCACACAGCAGCCTTTTATTACAAAGCCTTGAGAAATTGGGGGTCATGCATCACTCTCTCTCCTTCTCTCCTCTCTTTCTGCCTATCTCTCCCATTGTTTCTCCCTCCATCCATCCATCAAGTCTCTCCCTTTCAGTGCAGAGAGGATACATTGTCTTTAAGTTCACGCATGACACACAGGAGCCCCCTCTCCATAACCCTCCCCTCTTATCCGTCTCCATTTCCCCCCATAATTCACTTAAAGGTGGCATCTTCAAGTCGATAAATGGAAGAGATTTAATTGGAAAGTGTTACAGGGGAGGTGGGGCTGTTTATTGTGCGCGGCGGTGGTGGCGGCTGGAGGACAGACACCTTCCGTGATGGGATTGGAGACTGAAACTGACTCCGCAGAACAAACTGAGTGAGAAACGAAGAAGCTTTGCCTGGAGGTGAGCTGATGCAGGAGACAAGCGACGGTGTGTATGAAATGCAGCCGATGAGATGAGAAAAGGCCACCGAGCGTGTCTAATGTCTCACACCGCCACCGCCCAATGTCTACAGGACACTGTAATAATGTTATAATATTTGGACTCCTATATTATTCATCATTTTCTTGTGGTTGAATTATTTATCAATGCATTTTGAAGCCAAAGTGAGAGGAAATTGATGATCCAAAGCTTTCACGCACGTTGGATTATGGAGCCAGAGAAGCTGGAGGCTGTTAAGGAAGGAGTATTCAAAGTCTACACCCTTTTTTCAACGTTTCAAAACCTTTATATTTTTTTAAAGCTGGGGGGTCAGATGCATGTCTACTCCTTGAGTAAATTTATCTGAAGTTTGAATCAGTTAAGTGAATTAATAAACTTATACATGAACAATTTTACTTAATGTAACGTATTTATTTATTAGAAAAGGGTGAATTTATGTTTAAAGAGAGGACAGCCAACCCCTTGGTAAGCATATAGTCAGTAATAATCTAAATACACAACAAATAGTGTTTATTAGCATAGAAAGAAGCATAAGTATTTGCGGGGCAACTGAATAATTGGTTGCAGCAACCTCAAAAAAGGTTCAATGACGGGTTTGTGAATTATCTGTTTTCAGTACTTTTGATATTTCTTTGCTTAAAATAGCCCTGAGGAATTTCTGGAAAAGCTAGCAAAATAACAACAGCAGAACCATTTAACGGCCTCATCAGCCATACACCCAATTTAAGTGGACGCCTCATTGCCGCCATATTAGGTGGGTCTCCTCACTCTGGGTTAGCTCTAGAGAAAACAGGAATCAACACTGAAGAAACAACTTTTCTGTATTTTGTACAGCCTATGGTTACAACAACCTGCACAACACTGTCCAAAAAAATGTCTAATAGGATAAAAAACATATGAATAAGTCAATCAAGTTGTTGGGTTTCTGTTTCTTAGCTCAGCCGCACACTGATCGACCGTCTCTCCTAGTTACTGTTCACATGTGAAGGTTGTATTTTTAGCTTTGATTTCTTCTTTTTTTATGTGGACACTGCTGAATTATAAATATTTAGAATAAAAACAATATTTGGCATTTGTTTTGGGAAAACAATTGATGAGGTTTTACATGCAGAAGTCCCAAAAGGCTGATTATTGGTGTTCATTTCATGTATTGGCATGCTATCAGATTGTTCTTCTACATCAATACTGCAGTTACTACACTGTCTACTGTAAAAAAAATACACAAGTTATTTTTAATTTGAGCTTTTTGCATGTATTCAGCTCAGTTTTGTACCATTGCTATGATGGTAGCTATGGACACTAGCAATCTGAAGTGAATGAACAGCTGGAGAGAATGAAATGCATTTAAATGGACAGACAAAATTGTTTTCTTTATTGAATGTAAAACAAATTCATTGATGCATGTAATATGTCGCCCTGTGTGTCTCTCTTTGTTAAAGAGCATGATACAAAGTATTTTGTAAAGAGCATCCTGTATCATAGCGACATGTCTGCCGTTTGTAACGAACCAAACCCTGTGAAAATAATGTGAAAATTTGGGGTGTTATATTTTTTTAAATGAAGAAACAAAATGCACTGGAGAGGCAGGGGAGACTCATCCAAGATGGCGGCTGCACTGATACATCTGCCTTAAAAGACAGTGTCAGTCAATAAGGAGTCTACTTATAATTTGTCTATGTCACTGACCACCATCTTCTACAACCCTGCGTGTTTTTTTTGTTTTTTGGGTTTTTAACTCAAGAGGTTCATTAGCAATACCTCCACCATGCCATGTTTGTTTTTGAGTTTGTTGTTGTTATGGACTTTTGACTGTGACAGGAACATCATTTGGAAAGAACACTTACATTTTCCTATGTAAAGTGAGATAAATTGGCCTTCACTTCCCATGTAACCCAGTTGACCAATGACCAGTAAATAATACACACTAATGTATCCCTCATAATAAATAGCACCATGTATGGTTCCATTTAGCTGTGTAAGTTCCAGATGACCTATCCAGAGCAGCATGTTAATTGCTGTGAGGTGCCTGAGATATGTCCATCACATGTGGGTAACAGTGAAGTGGATCTGCCAGCTGTATAAAACTGTCATTGTCCTGTCTGATGCGTGAGCTGTCACATCCCTGCTGCCCCTTCACTATTCGTCATGTACATACTGCACTTCACATCCATGCCTGGGGAAGTTTCAGGAGCAAAACATACTAAACCAGTGCTGCAGATGCTTGGCAGCTGTCATTCATTTGTGCAGACATGTTTATCCAGCAAGTACATCTCCAGCCTCAGGCTTAATTGAGTATATATAACATTGAGTTCAAGGCAGGAGTACACGTGGAGTCCCTGACCCTGTGGGGTGTTTTATTGATATCTGGAAAATCACATTGCTGTTATCAACTATCACGTGTGCGGGAAAAACTCAAGTGGAGGACCCAATCGGAGCTTTTAAACTAAAGTATTTATTAAACAAACCTCAAAACACACAAAATAAATCCAAAATAACAAAACTCTTCTTGAAAAAAGTCCAAAACTAAAATGAACTCAAACTTCAAGAAAATCCAAAATCCAGAAAGATGGGAACACTGGAGCCATGGGAACACTGGAACATGACATGACCACATCACAGGCTACAGAACAGAGCACCAGAGTAGTCCCCTGTCCTAAGATGGCTGCCACGGTGATGATGCTGCAGACTCCGCCTTAAGGCATCTAGCCCTCTTAAATATATCTATGTTGGCACCACCTGGGACGGTTTTTGCCATGAGCACTGATGAAACAGTCTAGGTGAAGACTGCCCTCCAAAAAAAGAAAAAAAAAGACTCAGCAGTTTTTTAGATTACCTTTCATTTCATTCATTCCATGTCAAGTTAGTGGGATGGTCAAAGGGGTGCTACTACTATCACATCAACCTGAGAGTAACATATAAATGTTGTGTATGTAACAGTCAAAAAAGGGCTCAGTTTTAACCAGTGGAGATTGATTTGCGACTGCAGAGGTCGTATGAGAGAAGGATTGCCCGGGGCATAAAACTAGCCTGGACCACCTCTGAGCACCACACTGAGCCTGTTATTATGGTGAATATTCAGCCTGTGCTGGTTTGGATCATGATTTATTGCACTACAGATGGATTTGTTGATAATTCAAGAGCGAGAGACAAAGCTGATTCAAAAAGCCATTCACACTCAGGCTCAAGGAAAACCATTGTTTAGGAGGTATGAAACCAAGTCACAGCTGGAGGTCATCTTATTGTGGGTGTAGGTGTGGGGAATCAAAAACATGGTGGTTGCGCCACCAATGAGAAACATTCACCTTGCAGACCCCGCCCCCGATAGGTCTTATACCCTTTGGCAGGGCCATTTTGAGAGTAAATCTGTAAACGAAAAAACTAAAATTAGGCCAGAAGAAAGTTCCTTGGATTGAGACACAACTTATTTTTCCAATCAACAGTTCTCGTACAGTCCAGGTTATTAATGCTCAAGACCATAGCTGTGGTTTCATTACATTTTTTTGCTAAAGAAAAGCAATAATTCTGAAGTTAGAGTTAAGTACAATTGTGTCTTGTGTAGTCCATCACAACTAGAATTGCTAACACCTTAATTAAAATGTCGTCCTGTGAAATTCAATTTGTGGAATATGGAAGAAGGAAGGAAAACTGTAACCATGGACAACACAAACATATAAGAGCTGAACTGTCATTTTGATGGGCGTCGCTGTTGTTGATGATATCGTCAACATATGGAGGCAGAGGCAAATATGAATGCCAGTGTGTGTGGCATTGGCCACATACACATTGGGGACTTCTGGGAGAGGATCGAGTCCGGGGAGTTTGCTGAGGCGTCTATTATTCACATCCAGTGATCTGATGTTGTGAAAAAGATGTTTCTATTGCTTTAACTTCGATATCAAAGCTTCGGGAAAACAACCTCATGTGAGCATGAAAAACTTTTTTTAATTCAAATTTGAGAGGATTTTCCAAATTTTGGTGTATCCATTACCTTTTTTTGTTGTTGCAATATTCAGGTTTTCCACAATTCTAGTTGTGATTGACACAGCTCATGTCTAGTCACAAGTCCTGAAAGTCAGGACAGTCAGACCCCAGTCCACAAGCACAAAAACTCACTTCAAATAACACGTAACAGGAAAAATTTTGTCTGTGTGATGATTCCTGTTTTTTTTGGTTCTGTGCATTTTTTGTGTTTTGTGTTAGGGTTCTTGAGTTTTGTTTCATGTTTCTTGTGTTCGTTCCCCTTGTGTTTTGTGGTTTGGTTTACTGGTTATTCTTGGGTTTCCCTTGTTTCAGTTGTACCTGCTCCCAGTGTTTCACTTCCCGGTCTTGTGTTTCCCTCCTGTGTGATTGTCCTCATGTGTTTCACCTGTGTCTTGTGCCACACCTGGGTTCAATTAGTCCTTGTGTATTTAATCCCTGTCCTCAGTTCATTCTGTCACAACCCACCGGGGAAAAAACAGGAGGGGGCGGACTCAGGTGCAGGTTTAACCAAAACTCTTTATTTAAACAAAACTCAAAAATCCAAGGAAAAGCCAAAAACACCAAAAAACATGAACTTTAAAAAAGGAATCAAACATCCATCCATTTTCTATACCGTCTATCCTGCTAATCAGGGTCACGGGTGAGTGGAGCCTATCCCAGCTGTCATTGGGCGAGAGGCGGGGTACACCCTGGATTGGTCGCCAGTCAATCTCAGGGCTGACATAGAGACAAACAACCATTCACACACACACTCACACCTACGGGCAATTTAGAAAAATCAATTCACCTAAGGTGGGCATGTTTTTGGTCTATGGGAGGAAGCCGGAGTACCCGGAGAGAACCCTCGCATTCGCGGGGAAACACAGAAAGGCCCACCATGCCCGAACGGGAATCGAACGGGTGACCTTCTTACTGTGAGGCTGGAGCGCTACCCGCTGCACCACCCAACAGCCCAGGAATCAAACAACAAAACCTAAATGGCAAAAAGAAAAAAAATCCCAAACCCAGGGGAAACACAGGAGACACAAACTTGCTCAAAACAGGGGTTGACAGAACAATGAACTGACCAAAGAGAACAAACACAAGAAACATGAAATAAAACCCAAGAACCCAAACTCAAAACACAGAAAATAAACAGAACCAGAGAACTCAAAATCAGGATCCAGAAAAACAAAACAAAACAAAACCAAAAAAAAAAACAGGAATCATCACATTGTTTTTTTTTTTTCTTTCTTTCTTTCTTTCTTTCTTTTTTTTTAAAGAATTTAAAGAAAAATAAATGGCCATTCCATTGCAGGGAAAATGATCCCAACAACTGAGTATTTCATGTACTCATCATAATATTGCTTTGTCCATTGTGCATGAGATCTTGGTAATGGGTGAGGAAGTTACACAGATGGGGGTCAGAGTTCACTGTGCCACTGTAACATTTTACCAAATCCTGAACTTGTGCTGAGTAGATGAATCTGATCCACATGTTTATGCCTTATTTGCAGCATTGCACAAACACTATATTTTGATCCAACAACAGGAAATGGCCACTGTGAAAGGATTTCTTCCAGACTGAAAAGAAGTGTGTTCTTGCACACCCAGCCTGACAGTCATTCAGTTGCAAAGCAGAAGACCTGCTGAACAAGTATAAAAGACACAAAGATGTCCCATTGATTTATGCCACACTTACAGTGCAACGGCTTGCCTTTGTTTGCTGTTTGTTAGCGGTGTCTTCGAGCAGACGGCATGTTTCTGTGCCTGTGTTTCTCGTTAAAGCTCACACAGTGCGATGACTCTAGCAATTAGCAGTGCATCAGCGGCTGTTCTTTCTGCAACTCCTAAAGTCTTTGATGTTGTTTGAGTTTTGGGGGATTTTAGAAACTGACTCATGTTACTTACGTAACCATCAAAGTGTTAGAAGTTTTTGTGAGCAGTCAAAACACATTTTATTGTGCATTACACAGAGATGTTGCTGTTGTTGAGCTTGCCAAGGAGGACACAAATTCTCAGAAACAACACAGACCTGTGTGTATGATGCAATATCAGCCTTGAAAACAATCCTGATGATGTATCTACAGCTTTATTGTAAATTTCCAGTTGTGCTCATAGTTTACACACCCTGGGAGAATTTATTATTTCTTGGCCATTTTTCAAAGAATATGAATGATAACACAAAATCCTTTCTGTCACTAATGGTTAATGGTTGGGTGATGACATTTATTAACAAACAACTGCGTTAACTCTTTAAATCATAATGACAACATAAACTTCAAAAATGACCCTGATCATAAGTTTACATACTGTGGTGATTTTGTCTTGATAACATGAACACAAGTTGACACAAATGTGTTTGAATGTCTACTAAAGGTTACCATCCTTACCTGTGATCTATTTGCTTGTAATCAGTGTGTGCAAAAGGTCAGTGAGTTTCTCAGCTCCTGACAGACCATTGCATCTTTTGTTCAGTGCTGCACAAACATTTCTCATGGGATAAGCAAAAGAACTATCAAAGGATCTGATTGAAAAGGTAACTGAAATGTATAAAACAGGAAAGGGCTATAAAAAAGATATCAAAGGAACTGAGGATGTCAATGAGCAGTGTTCAAACTCTAATTAAGAAGTGGAGAATGAAGGAGTCTGTTGAAACTAAACCACGGTCAAATTCTCGCTACAACTGCCAGGAGGTATTTTGAGATACAAAAAAAACCAACAAATAACTTCGGCTGAAATACAGGGCTCTCTAAAAGAATGGGATCTGGCTGTTTCAAGATGCATAATAAAGAGGCACTTGAAGAAAAATGGGTTGCATGGTGGAGTCGCCAAAAGAAAGCAATTTCTACGTAAATGCCACAGAGTTTCCCGCTCACAATACATCAAACAGCACAAAAACAAGCCCCAAAACTTCTGAAACAAAGTCATTAAGAGTGATGAGACCAAAATTGAACTTTTTGGCCACAACCATAAACTTTATATTTGGAGAGGAGTCAACAAGGCCTATGATGAAAGTTACACCATTCCTACTACGAAATACGGAGGTGGATCACTGATGTTTTGGGGGTGTGTGAGCTATACAGGCTCAAGAAACTTAGTTCTAACTGATGGCGAGAATAATGTAGCATGCTATCAGTAAATACTGAAGGGAAAATTTGCACTCATCAGCCCAGAAGCTGTGAATTGGATGTACATGGACGTTCCAAAATGACACTGATCCACAATACAAGGCCAAGTCAAGACCTGCCATTGGCTACAGCAGAATAAAGTGGAGGTTCTGGAGTGGCCATCTCAGTCTCCTCACCTCAATATTATTGAGCCACTCTGGGGAGATCTCAAACCTGCAGTTCATGTAAGACAGCTAAAGAATTTACTGGGACTGGAGGCTTTTTGCCAAGAAGAATGGTCAGTTTTACCATCTGAGAAAATAAATCCCCTCATCCACAACGAGCATAAAAGACTTCAAGCTGTTATTGATGTTAAAGGGGGGAATACAAGTTATTAAGAACCAGGGTACGTTAACTTTGATCAGGGTCATTTCTGAAGTTCCTGTTTTCATTATGATTTAAAAAGAGTAGACACAGTTGTTTTTCACCCAACCTCTAACCATGAGTGAAAGAAAGGTTTTGGTGTTAACATTCTCATTCCCTGAAAAATGGCCCAAAAATCAGTAGTTCTGCCTGGATATGTCAACTTGAGCACAACTGTATCAATTTAACCCGCAGGGCTGTTGTATTCAATGACAATGTTTTGCAGGGTATTTTGCACACACTGTCCTCACTCCAACATCTCTTGACATATCTCCCACTTGGTGTGCACCAACCTTGTGGATGAAGTCCCCGAAGCATTTCAAGAACATAAGGTGCCATTTGTTGACTGCACAGCAACCAATTAGGAAGCTTAAACTCTGGCTGCTACTGTTCTGCTTTGCAAATCAAACCCATCTGAATATTCCAACAAACACAGCCTGAGGCGTTATCCACATATAACAAATATACCCAGTATGTTCTTCTTTTTCTTTTGTAGCAGTTATTAAATCACTGTACCCATGTTGTGATGTCACATAGATTCACAGAAGTTAAAATAAAGGTGTTTCTCTCTGGAAACCCTACAGAGGAGTGTTTTTTCCAGTATGACACCAAACCCTGGAAACATCCTTAATGTGCATCCTGTGCTCCACCAGGTGGTTGGGATAATGAGCTATTAACATTTCATTTTCCTTACTTTTATGCAGTAAGAGGTTCAGTCACCGTATCGCTTAATACTCCACGAAAGCTCTCTTCGATGTATTTTTAGTCTGCTACATGGCTGTTAACAAGCTGCAAGGGGAGAAAAGTATACCAGCTGGAAAATCATAGCTCGGGTAGCATTCGCAGGGGGGATGGAGAGGAAGTGGTCCAGGGAAAAACGACAGTGTAGACTTAGTAAGAGAATACACACCATGCAGGGGGAGTCTGCTTTGCATAATGTACATTTCAAGTAGTGTACATAGTGCGGTCAGCATCTGGTAGAGATGTGTGTGGATGATGATATGGGCTCTGTTTTTCTGAGCATGTCTGCGCATTTTAATGTCATACACTAACTCTGAGTGTGGACAAGTGGTTACAAATAGCTCTGGAGTCCATGCTGATTTAAGAAAACCACTACGACTCATGGTGTTGACATCAGGGAATTGGTGCTGATATTTCTCGGATGTGTTTTAACAAATGCTCTGAGAACAGCGTGTCTTCTCCAGCTTCTTATCAAACAAGAGACAGGATGCCACAGCTGACAACGCTCTTTGTTTTATAAATGTGCCCGAGGAAAGACACCGCTTTTTACTAGAATTGCTCACATCACTTCCAAATGGTCCATTAGGTAAGAGTGATCACCTTTATTAAGTTTCCTCAGGGAGTGAAACAACCAAGAGGTGAGACAAGTGAGTGTCTGATTGGGAAAAATGTCCTCTGCATTCACGAGCAAGAAGTGAGTCTTATTTTAGGTGCCTCTATTCTCTTTGGCTGGAAGTTTTACACCCCTGGCTGTGGCTAAATTAAAGTGACAGAGAAATTACCCTTAGACTGCACAGAATAGAAGGTCTGTTTAGTTTGACTCCTGTATTACTGGAGAACATAGCATCTTTGCTTAAAAAAAGAGACATACACACATCAACACTAAATGCTGCTTCCCCTGTCTTTTAGTTCTGGTTTGCACATTAACTCAGGTACACTGAAATTCCTTGAATCATAATTTGGCTTTCAGCAATACCAAGAAACAAGATAATCAGGAAAAAGTGTAATTGCTCACACATCTTTCTCTGGGGTTCACTATTACCTCTCACTAATAGACCCAACATGATCACATTATCTCAGGCAGATGGTAGACATTCTGAACAGCAGGGACCAGACAGCAGTGAATATAAAAATAGTGTTGTTTAAAAAATAAAATAGAAATTAAATCAGAGCAGCCACCGAGACCAAATTAAATGTCACGATTATTGTTTATTTATTTGGACACACAAGATTGTATAATATCTGCTTATATAAGAAATAGAGGTTTATCAGGGGAGGTTAAGAAGCCACCAGGTTTACACATAAAGGACTTCATCTTTCTTTAAAAAACACAACTACACAAGAGCAATGATAAACATACATTATCTAAGGTAATCAAATAATTGGTTTAAGTAATGATGATATCTGATATCTAATAGTAAAAGTAAGAGCATTCCCACATACAGAACACAAAGGGAACTCAAGGGATTAGGATTGAACAGCTGTGTAACTTTAAGAAAACCACTTATCAGTGAGGCCAACAGGAAAAAAAAAAAATCTGGTTTGTAAGGAGCATAAAGATTGGACTCTAGAGGAATGAAGGAAGTTCATGTAGTCTGATGAGTCCAGATTTACCCAGTTCCAGAGTGATGGGTGCATCAGGGTAAGAAGAGAGGCAGGTGACGTGATGCACCCATCATGCCTAGTGCCTACTGTACAAGCCTGTGGGGGTAGGGGTTCACCATCCACCCTCCTCAATAAACTTGAGTATATCCAGAACTCCGCCGCCCACCTCCTCACTCACACCTGTTCCCATGAACACATCACCCCCATCCTTTATAACCTGCACTGGCTCCCCATCCCGTACCGCATTAAATTCAAAATCCTTCTTCTTTCTTACAAAGCCCTCCATAACCAGGCCCCCTCATACCTTACAAACATGCCCCACCCCTACACCCCTCCACGTCCCCTCCGCTCCTCAGCTGCAAACCTCCTCACTGTCCCTAGGACCAAGCACCAAACCTAAGGGGACAGAGCCTTCTCTGTTGCTGCCCCCTCTCTTTGGAACTCACTACCACAACAAATCCAGGACTCCGCTGACCTCACCACCTTCAAAACCAGATTAAAAACACACCTGTTCCGCTCTGTGTTGACCTCCATAGAAACCCATCAATCCTAGATCATCCTGTTTACTCATTTTCTTCTGTCCATTTTCTTTTGTTTATTTAAATTGTTATTAATCTGCACTACTATTATTTTTACCATGTAAAATATTGTTTTACCTGTTTGTTCTTACCTGCACTTTTAACATTTTCGATGTAAAGCGACTTTGAGTTTTTGAAAAGCGCTCTATAAATAAAATGTATTATTATAGAAATGTCATGGATCACCTGCAGTACCCTCACAGACCCCCTGTTGAATGCCTCTGGCCCAGAAGACATTTTAGTAACCTTGTTAAACATGCTTCATTATTTAATTATATTCATACATTAATCCCAACATTTTTTTTTCCCTTAATGAACCTTTTTCATTTTCACTATATTGATTGTTTTTAATGTGACACTGATTGTATAGCTGACTAGAAACATCATGTGCTGCTGTCTTGGCCAGGACTCCCTTGTAAAAGAGATTTTTTTCTTTTTCTCAATGGGAAAACTCCTGGTAAAATAAAGTTTGAATAAAAAAATAGATAAAATCAAAACACTTTGAGTGATGTTTATTGAGTAGTTGTAATTTTGAAGTGTCAGGTCAAGGAAAATACAATGTTGTGTGTTTAATGTATCTTACAAATTTTGATATCTTGTCTTTTTATTTATTCATTTATTTTGCCATTTATTTTACCATTTAGTTTCATGACATTTGATTTGCAGAGCCTAACAATGTTTAAAAGTCAACACAGCCGCAACTGTTTATTCAATATAATCACTCAGACATTAGGATAACTTTCCTCAGAGCTGTTTTCTACCAGATACAAAATACATACAATAGCTTTTCAATAATTTTCATACTTGTTTTCATTTTTTAGCAACCTTTGGGCCCTGTACTTCTTGGAAGTGCTGTAAATTTTCTAGGGACTTCGACAACTTTGTTAGCCTTTTTTGTAGTCAGAAAAAAATAGTAATGACTTCCTGCCCCTGCTTTGACTTTGTCTGCAGTTTTTCTCGTTGCTTCAGAGGCCCGATCAAAGGTTGTCGAAGAGAAAACTATTAGCTGCAGGTTTGTGTTTAGTGGAAGACACGCATCATACTGAAACTATAATCCAGAGCATTTCAGATACAAGCTCTGGTCCAGTGACTACAAACTCCACATGTTTTATGCAAAGCCTGTAAATATAGATTTCACCCTGACTGCTGATTGTGTGGAGCGTTTGTTGTTGCTGTGATTGTAGTCGTGGGAAGAGGATGTCTCTGAAATGCAATGAGCATGTAAGGATGTATCAGAGCACACCATCAAGGTGGCCCTCCGATAACACATCTCTGTTCCCCAAATTGCCTGTCTAGAAGTCAAGGAGATTAGACAGAAACCAGCCCCCATGAATTCAGCAGCTATTACTCCCAGAATAGAAACAGTCCATACAGTCTGTGCGGACACACACTTACACACTGCGGCACACACACACCGCTCTGAAAGTGCTTAACCTGTCCAAACAATCCATCAGGGGAGATGGAGGAGGTGATAACGTCCTGTTTTCTCGCTCACCTTTTAAACTCTGCCTATTCTTTTTGTTTACAGGGCATAAAAAACACGGGTTACAAAGTTAGCGTTCATGCTACAAAGTTATAGTAAATACATTTATTTCAAACCTGCATACAATTTCTCTCACGTAATAATTGACGACAATGTTTGCACATGCGCAGGTTTGTAAAGGGGATGGATGAAGCAATGCTTATACTATTCCATTCCCCCCACTCACCGTCACAAAACACAACAACACAGTAACAAACAAGACAACGACCAGCCCAAACACTCTCTTACCCCCGCTCCCTTCATATTTGAAGCATCAGTCTCTCTCTTCCAGATATTTTGTTTTCAGACTTCTTTTATACTTTTTTTTCTAATTGAATGGTCGAATGACAATGTTTAGCTCCTCTGCCAGTTCGTTCCACACATGAACTCCCTGCACTGAGATACACATAGACTTGAGAGTGGTTCTAACTTTTGTTTGGTAAAATTGGTCACTTCCCATCCATCCATCCATCCATCTTCTTCCGCTTATCCGGGGTCGGGTCACGGGGGCAGCAGCCTAAGCAGGGAAGCCCAGACTTCCCTCACCCCAGCTACTTCGTCCAGCTCTTCCCGGGGGATCCCGAGACGTTCCCAGGCCAGCCGAGAGACGTAGTCCCAATTCCAATTCCTGTCTTAACCCTCAATCTTAACCCTCAAGCTCAACCCTCAATCTTAGTAGCCCTCAAAACCAAGTGTTCAGGGCTATTTTGTGACTTAGAAATGGGACACCCCTTAAATGCAAATGAAATTGTTGTGGACTGTCTGTCAGTTATTCCTTCGGTTGGAGTTATCAAAAAAATATCTGTATAAATAACACAACCACGGACATATTCAGCTGTCACAGCATACCATAGTTTAATGAAAGGTAAAAACCAGCTATAACTATCATTACATAACTCTGCGGCTACAGGAGATGACATTAGCCCAGTCATCTTATACCATTATCGGCACAAGCATGTTATATAGGCTGTTATCTTGATAAAACAATTACATTACCACAGAGAAAAATGACCATTTTGTAACGTTAACTAGCTTAAACAATAGCAACATGGCTTGTCCGCACCGGACACTATTGACAAAAGATCGTAAAATAAAAACAAATGTTATGCAACAACGAGGTAAATAATCCCTAAAATGGGTCTAAACTAAGATAATACAATGGTTTTCCTAATATATATATCTGCATTAACAAAGAAAATACTTAATTTGTAGCTCGCCTTCTTTGACGCCATGTTTATCTGCTGAAATGCGCAATGCATTCTGGGTGTCCCTTAGTCCCAAGGGTGTTGTCGGAGAATCTCAGTATTGAGGGAGATACAGCCTCAAACTTACCCCTCAACCTTAACATTCTGAGAATCAGGACAGCACTTACACTTAGCGGGAGCGCGCATTTTGAGATTGAGGGTTAAGACAGGAATTGGAATTCACCCGTAGTCTCAGCAGCGTGTCCTCGGTCTGCCCCGAGGTCTCCTCCCGGTGGGATGTGCCCTGAACACCTCACCAGGGAGGCGTCCAGGAGGCGTCCTCACCAGATGCCTGAGCCACCTCATCTGGCTCCTCTTAACGCGGAGGAGCAGCAACTCTACTCTGAGCTCCTCCCGGATGGCCGAGCTTCTCACCCTATCTCTAAGGGAGAGCCCAGCCACCCTGCGGAGGAAGCTCATTTCGGCCGCTTGTACCTGCAATCTTGTTCTTTCGGTCACTACCCAGAGCTCGTGACCATAAATGAGGGTAGGAACGAAGATCGACCGGTAAACAGAGAGCTTTGCCTTTCGGCTCAGCTCCCTCTTCACCACAACTGACCGGTGCAGAGTCCGCATTACTGCAGACGCCGGACCGATCCACCTGTTGATCTCTCGCTCCATCCTTCCCTCACTCGTGAACAAGACCCCGAGGTACTTAAACTCCTCCACTTGGGGCAGAATCTCATCCTCGACCTGGAGAGGGCACTCCACCCTTTTCCAGTTGGGGACCATGGACAAAATTGGTCACTTCCCCTTACGGGAAAATAGACAACAATATGTGCTTTTTGCTGGAACACAATCTAGATGTCGGAATATTCGATGTGGGGTACCACAAGGTTCAGTTTTGGGATCTAAACTTTTTATTTTATACATTAATGACATTTGTGATGTCTCTAAATTATTACACTTTGTTTTATTTGCAGATGATACAAATTTATTTTGTTCAGGACATAATTTGAAAACATTACCTAAAAATATTGAAAATGAAACGGTCAAGCTTAAATCTTGGTTTGATGAAAATAAGTTGTCATTAAACTTAAGGAAAACTAAGTCTATGGTTTTTGCAAGCAAAAAGAAGGACAATGTTTTAGTTTCTAGTAATGGAGTGAATATTGAAAAAGTTTCTGTGTGTAGATTTCTGGGAGTGATGATGGATGAAAAAATGAGTTGGAAATATCACATATCATACGTCAAAAAGAAACTATCAAAGAACATTTTTATTTTGAATAGAGTAAAGTACATTCTCGATTGTAATACCATGAGAATGTTGTATTGTGCACTGGTACTGCCATATTTTACTTACTGCATTGAGGTGTGGGGAAACGGGTATAAAAGTTACAATCTGTCTGTTACAGAAAAAAGCAGTGAGACTTATTCATAAAGTTAAATTCAGAGAGCATACAAATAGTTTATTTGCTAAGTCACGATTATTAAAACTTCAAGAAATTATCGAATTACAGACACTATTAGTTATGTTTAAAGCTAAAAATAAATTACTACCAGGAAGGAAGGGAGATACTTGAGATTTAAGGTACCAACCAGAGGTAATTGCTATTTTCCCGGGTTTTTTTTTTTTTTTTTTTTTTTTTTTTTTTTTTTTTTTTTTTTTTTTTTTTTTTTTTTTTTTTTTTTTTTTTTTTTTTTTTTTTTTTTTTTTTTTTTTTTTTTTTTTTTTTTTCTTTAATTTATTTATTTATTTATTTTTCATTTATCATTATTCTTTTTTCCTTCTCTTAATGTGTGAATGTAGATATGTATGAAAATGGTGGTCTACTTGTATGGAGATATGTATGGATGTATATGTACTACGTTTGTTTAAATCCTCCTCAGTTTGTTCTCCATTCATTTTCATACTTAATACTCCATACATACCATGTGAACTATGCTATTTGAATCCATTGCCCCCCCCCNTTTTTAATTTATTTATTATTTTCCTCTCTCTAAATTATTTATTTATACCCCCCCCCTTTTTTTTCCTTTTTTTTTTTTTTTTTAAACTGTGCTTCTCCCTTTCCTTCTGTTCGTGTTCAATTATCTTCGTTCTTCAATTGATTCTAAAAACTTTGTTAAAATGTTTAAATATGATGGTAAATATAAAAATGGAATCCATAACAGAAAACTGTAAAAGGAGACATGGATGTATATTTAAAATGTATGCAATGTTTTTTTTCTCAATTAAAACATATTTGACTAAAAAATAAATTACTACCAGAAGGTATCCAGAAGTTTTTTGAGTTTGCTTCATATGATGAAAATCATGGAAGGAGATTTAATTTTAGGGTTAATTTGCTCGGACAACGTTGAAACAAATGTGTATTTCAGTTGTTGGTGTTAAATTATGGAATTCTCAGCAGGATGACTTGAAGGGATGCAGAAATATTTTTCATTTTAAAAATATTTATAAAGAGAGACATTTCTTAAGTTATGACCTTGAAATTTAATTTGATGCATTGTTCTTTACTTATGTTTATTTGTTTTTTTTGTTTTTTGGGGGGTTTTTTTTGGTTTCCAGCTTGACAATCTTGTGACTTGAGTTCCTTTTTTGAATGCTCTAAGAGTCGGGGTGGAGCTGATGGTGGCGAGACATTTTGAATTTTTGCGATCAGAATAGGGGTAGCAATAAATAAAAAACTTTGTTCTTCCAGTTGCTCCTTTCCAGTCGTGAAGAGTTTCAATGTTTAAACGTGTAATTTATCAAAAATTGTAATATTGTAAACTCTCATGTATGGGACAAACAAAATGAATGAATGAAAAGTTGTGTGTATAATGCCCATCTCTGTTGTGAAATAAGTGCTGTATGTTTGTAGGTAGAGATTTCATTGATGCCTTAAACATTATTTGAGCAGTTTTGTTGTGGACCAAATCAATCAATTTAACATCTCAAGATTCAACAAAAAGTGGATTGGTATGAACATTGTATTTTTCTTATGGCCTTTTTTTTAAGAGTGACAAGAGGTGATTAATTAGATTTATAACAATTTCCCCACACTTCAACACAGTAATTTAAATATGACATAACAAACGAATGGTACAGAAAATGTAGAGCATTGTAATTCAGGGCATAGCTTGCTCTTCTCATCACACCTACACATTTTGCAACTTTTGTTCTTAGGTAATTGATATGAGATTTCCAGGATATTTTATATCTATCACAAGCCCTAAAAAATATGTTACGTTACACGCTTTCAATCGTTGTGTTATGTTATAAATATTTAACTGTACATTAATATCCTTTTTTCATCTGATCACTGTTGCTTTCACAAGTTTTCTCCACCGTGTTTTGCAGTCTAAAGCTGCACCAGATCATTTTCTTGTGCGTCGGTGGCTGTGGATAGCTGCAGGAGATCACCATTTGAAAAATGTGAACTTTAATACCAAAGAATTCTGAAAGGTGATGTAAGTGTGCTGCCAGAGCCGTGACAGCTGTGTGATTGCTTTACACCAAAGGATACCAAAGGGATGAGGGAGGGAAATGATTGAATGTTGCTTGATTGTGTTTTTCTCTGGATAGAGAGCTTCTTTGCTTCCGGTGCTGAGGAAACACTGCTGGATTCAACTCTTCAGACTCAATTTGTCCTCCACTGCAGACATTTTCCACCAGTGACCAAGCTGACACAATAATTTAATTCCAGTAAATAAGTTCGCTCTGCAGCAGCTTAATTAGTGTGCCAGGGTTCTCCTCTTTGTGAGTTGTGGGCTTATTAAAGCTGACATTGAGTTTTAGCCAAAAGAACTTTGGAGGATAAATTCCACCACAAATAAGGTTTGCATGCAAATTTAGCAACAAAGGCTTTAAAATGTTGCCTGTGGTCTTTCCAAGGGAGACGTTACAGTAACAACAACACAGCTCATCACCAGCTGGATCCAAAATTACAGATAGAAAATTCCTGGCAAACTGTAAAGTAAATCTGGGACAGCCATGCATTCACATTTACATAAGCTGAACTATACATCATTCTTGTCAAAGGAATTCGATTCAGCTACATAAACTAAGCTTCAGCTTGTTCCCCCATTTTAAGCTCAAGACCACAAAAATCCATAAAGTCTTAGAGCAGGGGTGTCCAGACTTTTTTCCAAAAGGGCCGTACAGGATACTGCGAAAGTAACCAAGGGCCAGCAGCTCTTCTTGACATGTTTATTAACAGTGAAAGTAACAAATAAGTGAACTGTTTCTTTTAAGTGATTTCTAAAAAGAAACCAAACCAACAAAAAAAACAGTCTCAAAGTTTAGTCAAACATTCTTGTGCTATTATTGCAGATCTATGAAATAAAACAGAACCTGGGACAAATGTCCGAATTCTTACCATGTTTGCTTATAAGACAAATATAAAAGCATTTTTAACACCAAATATCTCTGATCCTGCATCCTGAACCGTTTTGTGCATCCATTTCTGCTTTTTCTTCACTATTTCAAAGCTATAATTCAGTCTTGTGCCCTCTTATGTGTTTTTTTTAGCTCTCAATAACTAATGAAGCACCTTTTTTTTTTTTTTTTTTAAAGTTATTTTTTTGGCCTTTGTGCCTTTATTTGATAGAGGAGGACGGTGGATAATGTCGGAAAGGGGAGAGAGAGTGGGGAGTGACATGCGGGAAATGGCCACAGGTCGGATTCAAACCCGGGCCGCCCGCTCGAGGACAAGCCTCATGGTGCGCAGCCATATCCACTAGGCCATCCGCGCCCCATGAAGCACCTTTTTAACATGCCAAATGCAACTTAATATGTCAGCTGTAAAAGTTGTTGAGTTTTTACAGATTACATCGAGCTTTAGTTTTACAAAACCAGCTTATGTAAAGTCCAAATTTTAGTGAGATGTTACCAGATAAATTAAGTTTTTGCACCTGACAGAAACTGTAGATGTAGCCATTTAGAACATGATTTAGTTAACTGATGATATTAAAACATAGTAGGATGAAAGCTGGGGGCCGTCTGAAAATAGACTGTGGGCCACAATTGGCCCTCAGGCCTTAGTTTGGACATCCTTAGGGGATCAGATCTCTGTGCTCACTGAAACACTGAAATAGTTTTGGCACATTATTTCAGAACCTGGTAAAAGAATTAAACTGATTTCCCGTGAAAAACTGTTAAATTAAGAAGGGTATTTACTTCTCTTATTTTTTTTTTCATTTTCTATTAATTAGAGGACACATCAGTGGTTCATGTTGCATTGTGCACTGCATTTAAAACTTCTGGGACAGTTAAAACTAGATGACGTTAAGAGGGCAAAATGCCTCTTTTTCCTGAAAAAAAAGGGACAGTTTTTTAAATTTTTTTTATTTTTCAATCTATAAAAACCCTAACTGACTGCAAAACTTCCTTCCTACCTTAGAGATTTTGTCATGTTGGCAACACACATCTGCTGCAGATTTGTGTCTGAACATCCATGATGAGAATCTCCTGTTCCTCCACATCCCAAAGAAGCTCTACTGGACTGAGATCTGGTGACTGTGGAGGTTGATGGAGCACAGGGAACTTATCGTCATGTTGAAGAAAATAGTTTGAGATAATTTGAGCTTTGAGACATGGAGCGTTCTCCTGCTGGAAGTTTCCATCAGAAGATGGTTCATTGAGCTCATAAAGGGATGAACATGGTCAGAAACAATACTCAGGTAGACTGTGACTTTAAACCAGGCTCAGTTGGTACTAAAGGGTCTGAAGAGAACCAAGAAAATCCCCCCCACACACACCTTTACACCAGCAGCAGCTGAAGAGTTGATCCTCATCAGGATGGATCCATGTTTTCATGTTGTTTTCTCCAAATCCTGAGTCGACCATCTGACTGTGGAGCAGAAATCCAGACTCATCAGAGCAGACAGAGTTTTTCAGTCTCTCTGCTCCAGTTTTGATGAGTCTGTGTGAATTGTAGCCTCAGTTTCCTGATCTTTGCTGTTCTTAGTTTCTATCTGCTTCAAGGTTGGAGGTGTTGTGTGTTCAGAGCTGCTCTTCTGCAGACCTAACCCTCACCCAAACTATCATCTCCAACCAGTCTGTCCATTCTCCTCTGACCTCTGACCTCTGGCATCAACAAGACATTTAGTCTCAGAGAAACTGCTGCTCACTGGAGAGTTTTTTCCTCTTTGCACCATTCTCTGTAAACCCTACAGATGGTTGTGGGTTCAAATCCCAGTAGATTATCAGTTTGTCAAACACTCAGCTGCTCATCTCCACCATATCTACATGATAAAATGCTGCAGAGGTGCTGCATTGTGATTGGCTGATTAAATGTCTTTGTTTACAAGCTAATGAACGGGATTAACAAATAAAGCAGGGAAGCAGAAGTGTTTTAGATGCAACCTGCAGGTGCATGTCACTGACTGAATATGACAAACATGTTTCCTGTTTAATCGTGTGGTTACTCTCTCTGACTTATTGCTGGTTTTGTTCTGAGTTAGAGGTTGAAATTGGCCGTAAAATCTTATCATTTCAGTGATTAATGTCTGATGATGTTCCCCGCTGGCACTAAAAGTACTCTGCTAATTCAGTACAGAGCACTAAGTTTTTCATCACATGGGCTGAAGCCATGAAATTACAGACACACATAATGTATGCATTACATGTCATGAGCCCACATGCATATAGTTAAATCCAATTAAGTTTTATTTTATGAAATGAATTATGTCAGACAGTAACCTCCACCAGACTTCCTCTTGTTCCTCTTTCATCTGGACACATTGGCTTCAGGTGCTTTAAATATCAGCAGATCATCACTACAATAAAGGAAGCAGTAGGATACAGCATTTATGGGTGACATTACATTACATATTTATGTTTGTGTTTGCTCTTGAAATCCTGCCAAGTCTCTTTAACATAAAGCTTTTCCAGATAGTAAACTGCACAGTCCATCTGTGTTTATAACAGATAACATTACATTGATGAACTAATTTCACTTATACAGGCCAGTGCTAACAAAAACAATGATACGCATCATGTATTGTGTTGTAAAACTACAAAATTAAAATTAATCTCTAAAGGAAAATAAATGTGCTGCTGTATAATCTGATGTTCTCCCATACATATTTGCTTTATATTTGATGCATCTACTGTCCTCACACCAGAGATACCCAGCCCATTGGAGTATGTGGATGTGGATGTGATGGTGGAGTAGATCTATTCAAGTATTTTCATCCACTAGGTTGGGGGTTTGATCCCCAGCTCCTGTGATTAGATCTCAAAGCGTCCATGTGGGAAAGACACTGAACCCCAGTGGCATAGTGTGAGAAAAGGATTAGTTAGCAGGGACTGGCACTTAGCCTTGCATCCCCTGCCATCAGTTTCTGAACGTGTGTGTGAACGTGTGTATGTGAAGTGCTTTGAGTGGCTGGAGAGACAGAAACAGAAAAGATGTATATTACATGCAGTTTTCTGTATAATTGTTTGAAAAGCACACACATATTGTAACACATGCTCTAAATTCTCCTCTTGTGCAGAGTGGTTTTAAACCTCTGTGCTAATTTGACTCTCATGTAAGTGAAAAGGTGAACATTATTTTATATTATATTACAATATATTTCAAATCAGATGCACAAGGAAATGGCTGTATAGAGAATCTAACTCTGAGCCATGTGTGTAGAACAGTCTATGGAGAAAAGCAGTGGAGTTTCATACCTTGGTCTCCACATAGAGTTCTTCATTTATTAACATCTCATCGCTAAGAAACACACTGGTTATTATTATAATTTTTTTTTTTTTTTTCGTGTTTTTCTTGCAGCTGGAAAAAAGAGCAGTGGCTTTTCTCCCAACATGGTTATTAGTGCACTTATAAAATGGGGAGGCTAACTATTATAAAATACTTGCTCATATTCACCGTAAAGAGGAGGAAATAAGTTTGAACACAGAAAGTAGAAGGATGACAACACAGTGTAAGTGAGTGTGTGACAACATCATCTTTTAAAGTGACTGTGAACTGAATCAGTATGAAGTGGATTGCAGCAACTTCTTTTGGCCGGAACACTCGTGCAAACTGTCGTGACTTGTGCATGGAAAGTGAAAGTAAATTGTTCAAGACAACTTTTTACCTTGACATAATGCAGTGAGATAATGTATTTATCAACATTTGTGTGGCCTTGTTGTTTGAAATACATCAACGAGCAAACTTTGTGCGTTTGCACCATAGTTCCATGTACCATGTGACATTGGTGAATTCTGGTTATGTCCTACCAGTGCTCATCTACTAACTACAACCTCACCAAGCAGAGCAAACTTAACCTGGTGTAACCCTGGTGAAACCTGCAAGAGCCTCCTTTCTCTGCGTTCCCTCCGTCTGCCTGTGTAACCTGCTTGTTGTGGAGTCTTGCGGTCACATGGGTTGGGACAGCAGGCCAGATTAGACTGAGTAGCAGCAGGGGTGAGCTGAGCTACTGCAAGGTACAGGAGTCTCCAACCAAGCCAAAACTGCGATGAATGTGACAAACTTTGTGCTTACTTTTGCTTAAAGTGAGACACGGATAAATAATGGTGAGCTAGGATTCAGAGCCTTAAAGATCCCAAAGAGCTGCCACTCTCCTGTCAGGCCAGTAGGGGGCTCCTTGAAGCTCAGTCACCCTTTGAATCAGCTGCCCACACGCACATACTCTCATATCCCCCCCCACTTTGGCACTATCAAACCCCTGAAAGACTAGAAACTCAGACATGGGCGAATTCATGAACTATAGGTGGGCTGCTGGGGATTTATTTTTATTATTGTTGTTGTCGATCATATTGATTGCCATTGTGTTAAATCTTTCTTGTATGCCACTGTACATATATTGCACCATTTGGTAAAGACATAAAAAATGGCACCAGCAAACAAAAACCAACTAGTCCAATAACTCACACTTTGTTCTGTACTACATAGAAATCATTAAGTTATTTTCAGTATTCTCTTGGGTTTCCGATTGGTATCTCAACACGGTTGCTTCACCATCTCTTCAATTTATTGATGGACTCTCAAGATTGAACAAATCACTGCAATATAACCACTGTTTGTGGGTTGGAATGAGCACTATCACTAACAGCTTCACCCCTGTTTTAGCTTTTAGCCTTTAGCCCATGCTCTGTCACTCTCCTGTTTAGCTTTCTTCTGCTCTTCCGTCTGTTTTTTGTCAGACAGTCCAGCTTCAGTTTCCATATAGCTATAACAAGAAACGTCCAGTCCAAATGGCAGATTTTAGCACTTTTGTATATTTTCTCATATTCTAAGACCAGAGGTTGCTGCTTGGTTGCTCCACACCATGGTGCAATTATTACAATAAAGGATACAGAGGGGATATTGGTGTGACCAATGGGTTGAATCTGTAAAAGTTGAAATACAGGACAAAAGGTCCCACTTAGGGGACCAATCACAGGGCTCATAGTGTGCATCATTCCCACACATAATTATAATTTTAAGGAGGTGTACATCAGGCTACAGCAGACTTCTCATTTAAATTTTTTTGACCTACAATAATCTCTATTGATTTGAGGCAGAAGTATAAAGTAGGCTCAAAATAAATTTTCTTTTTTTTAATTTAGATGATTATACCATCAGATTCACATATTAACTGTATTCCATTCCTCTGTTTGGATAAATCCTGTCATGAACCACACTCCCCACTCAGAAACTTGTGCAGAGTCCACACTAATACAGGTTTCTGGATGTTGACTCTTGTCTGATGGGTTCAGTAGACAGCACAGCTGTGAGGTGTTTGGGGGAAGAAAACATAGCAAAACAAATGAAAAATAAGAGGAAGAGGGAAAAAAAGAAGCTGTCCAGACAGGCAGGCAGTGCAGCGCTGTGCTCGCAGATATGATAGCACCTGGAGCTACCCTGTCTGTGTGTGATAAGTGTTAAACGCCAGAGCTCTGGCTTACATAAGAGCACAAAGTATTCAACCTTTGCTCGACACATGTATCTGATTCTTTCCACGTCCTATCCTTTCCTATCCCTGCTGCTATTTTGGAGTTGGATATTTTGTCTGGGTGTGCAATCAAGTTCAAAATCATAGAACAGACTTTGTGAGATGATAAAAGGTTGAATGAATGCGCCAAAAATATGTGGAGGAAAAAAAACAAGTGTTCAGCTTCAAGGCATAAACCTTGATCGTTTTAAAATATGAAACTTCTCTTGCATCAGTTTTGGGCTTTTTTGTAGAGAGAGAGGACAAGTTTTAAGCAAACATTGATCAGGCTACTTTGTCGAGCTTTTTTTGTGAATTTTCAAGGCTATAGACTGTTTCTGTGTCCTGCTCTTTGATGGAAAACTTCTTGTGTTCAGTGAATCATAAAATCAGATCATGCTGGCTTAAGGCATTAAGGGAAATAAACAGACTATTGACTCATTTGAGCCAAGTATTAAAATGGTTGTGTTTGGATTCACTGTGAACAGTTGCAGACAAATTAAATATTCAATTGAATTATTTAAAAAAGGAAAAAAAAAAGACAAATCTTGGGGAAAAAAGTAATCTATTCACATTCCTGTTGTGCAATCTAATGCAAACACTAAAAAGTCTCTGTTACCCCCGAGGCAGCCTGTAAATACGGCTGGAGGCTGAAGGTGGGACGGGTCTATTCCCTGAAGTAAGGGGCTTGCTCCTGCAACATATGAAAGGCAAACAGTGCACACAGAGTTGAAATTGGAAGAGCAGTGTGAGGTGTTAGATGAGATAGTTTCTGACAAACAGGCTTTGCAGTGTCAGGGGGATAAGCCCCTGAAGTGTGACCCTGAGCAGCACATATATACTCTGTGTTTGTTTAAATTATATAAAATACTTCTGCAGGATGGTAGCAGAGATACCATCTTGTTCTGGAAGGGGGGGTGACGTTCTTATCGTATCTGCTCTTACAACTGAAGCTGCTGTGGATGCTTTGTTCCCTACTTATTTTTCCCTATTACAGATCTGATGAAGCATTTCAGGCATGAAAGTGTAAAACATAGTGACAGTACAAACAGGGGTCAAATTGCAAAATAAGCACGTTTGCCTCGTGTGAAGTGTTTGCATCGTGGACCCATGAATAACGAGTGAGACGGAAGGTTTTCATCTCACATGGATATGATCCAGCAGAAGTTAAAAGGTGTATTTCCCGCTAAGGAAAACATAATTATTCTAATTTCCATCAAGAGCCAAGAGCCTGACAGCTCATTAAAAGTGTGATATTAAAGATAAACTGTGTGTGGTCAAATTCAGAAGCACCACATTTATTGATGTTTCAACACTGATGTTAAGATGAGTTTTGGTTTCTCTGTTTGAATTGATCACAAACCAGAAATGAGCTTTATGACCTTGCAGTTAGCCCTGTGCTTATTACCTCTCCAGACACAAGCTGCAGCAAATTTAATGTCCTCATCAAGGATTTCATTTGTTACAGCTTTCAATATTTACTTGTAGTTATTTCATGCTTTATGTAGTTCAGGAAATTGTTGAACTAATCGAATCAAGGCTGTAAAAGTCAAAACTTTTCTTTGAATTTGAACACTTATTCATTTCTAGCCAAAATAACTCATCACACTTATCATAAGGCAGTTACTTAAAGGGTAACATGTCATACAGAGATTGGAACTGGTTTCTAGATTATTCAGATTAGTCAGATAAAACCTTTTTTTCCAACACTATGAGATTTTCCGTCATAGAAGTTATTTGTGAATGATAAATAATCTTGCTTCAAGACCTTAGCTTGAATAATAATAATAATAATAATAATAATAATAATAATAATAATAATAATAATAATAATAATAATAATAAAAATAATGATAAACAATTTAAAAAAACTATGTTTAATTTAAATCTGCAGCTCAACATTATCATTACTGTGACACAGTGTTAGTAGTTTCTGTTTTGCAAGAAGTGTTTGAATGTCTTGAATCCAGAACAACATTACTGTTGTCAAGTTTAGAATAAAGTACAGTCATCTGAAAAATATCAGGTTGATAAATGATGGCAAAAAAGGTAATGGCTGATACTTATAAAGAGTGCTAGCTTCAAGACATTTCATCTTTAAAAAAAAAGACAATTTCTGATCTTAATTCTACATTTTGTGGACTTGTATCTAGAAACAGTGTCACTTTCATAAAACCAAAAATGAGTTCAATAGTGAAATGAAGAGGACAACAGGGAACATCCAAAAAAGATGCTTCTTTTGAGTGTCTAATTTGAGTTTTCCCAACTGTTTCAAAGATCTCTCTTATCTAGTGGATCTTAAACAAAATGTCTTATTTCAAGATACATCTTAATGAGTGAATTTTTACTTGTGTTATCAGCTATTCCTTTATTTATTATTATGAGCAAAAAATACTTTCTGTGTATTATTATTTTTTTTTTTCACTTATTTTTGGAGTGTCCTTTTTCCAGTATAAGAGTGCCACACAAGCTTAGGAATTGGTATCAAATGAAAGAAATGGAAAATTAATTGGATGGTAGATACACAACAAGTACATATAAAATACTGCACCTTGAAAAGTAGTTCTCACTGAGCATTTCAGAAAAACACCTCAGGAATGCATACTGGTTTAGTCTCTTTTTTCTGTATTTCAAAAAAGGAAATAACTTCATGTTCAGGTAAAACCATTTGAGTGAATGTAACTGTCTGAAGGTCACTAACTGACAGTGTTGCTCTTTAAGCCAAAACACTGGTCAGTCCCTTTCATGGCTTTGAAAATACAGTTTCCTGCTTTACAGAAAGTTCTTTAACCATTTGTGCCATTCAAAGTGTCGCCTCAAAAATCCATTTCGATGTAAAAAAAGAAGAATCAAAACAGAACATGCTGGATATCCTCCATGCTCACAGGCTAATGGCTAAAAATCAATTAGGATTCATTAAAGTCAATATGTCAACTCACACTGCTACCGTTCTCTTGAGGTCTGAAAGATGCAAGTGATAGGCAGTAATCCTATTTCTGCTGAATGACGCAGCTGTGATGCATAAATTGAGCGCAGCGGAGATCGAGCAGGACAGGAAGTAATCCCCTGAAACCATCGACAAGAGCTGATGATTTTCAAAACAAAACAAACTGTGTCAAAACTTGATTGTATTTAGCTTTATCACGATAATAAACGTACATATGAGCAGAGACAAGACACAAGTCAGCAGGTTTAAGGTTTACAAACCAACATGAATGAAGAGAGACTTATGTATGGAGTGGGGAGCACGGGAACTCCTCGAACTCGTGACACCAACTGTCTGTCAGCCCTGTGGCTTTGTGGATGTATCACACAGCCAGTGTGAGTTGACAAACTCACAGTTGTATTTCCCCTTTAACAGTGTTGCTGCACATAGCAAGGCCAACATTTTTGTTGCCTTCTGTGGTGTCATCTTTGTTGAAAGGCCTTCGTCTCCTTCTGACTGCCCTCTAATGGTCTTGTTGTGCAGTGCAGGCACTTTTTGTCCCTCCACCCTGCAAAAACTGAAATCTAAGCAAGTCATTATGTCTTATTTTTAGTCAAATTAGTCTTACTATTCTTGATTTGAGCCACATTTACTAGACAGGGTCATAAAAATGTCTCATTTCAAGTTTTGTAAAGACAAAAATGAGGCATCAGTTGCTTGTAACAAGTAAAAAAAAAAATCTGCAGATGGGATAAGATAAAATATTCTTGTTTTAAGACATCTTTCTAATTTCAAGAAATTTCCTGGGTGAATTCGTCTTATCCCGTTGGCAGATTTTTTTGACTTGTTACAAGCAATTTACACCTCATTTTTGTCTTTAAAAAACCTTGAAATAAGACATTTTTATGACCTGGTCTGGTGAATGTGGCTCAAATTAAGAACAATAAGACAATTTGTACTACAAATAAGACATAATGACTTGCTTAGATTTCCATTTTTTTTTTTTTAAGATATTTTATGGGCTTTTCTGCCTTTAATTGGATAGAGAAGGACAGTGGATAGAACAGGAAAGGGGGAGAGAGTGGGGAATGGCATGCAGGAAACTGAAGGCGGGAATTGAACCCGGGCCACCCGCTGGAGGGCAAGCCTCATGGTGTGCGGCCATCTGCGCCCCTAGATTTCTGTTTTTGCAGTGCATATGGTTCTTTATGGCTATGGTACTGATTTGCATAATCTCCACTTGACTTCAGTGGAAACAAGAGCAAAAACTACAACGACAGGGGCTATTTAGTTGCCGTGAGAGCAGTTCCAGGAACTAAAATCTGTCTGAACCATTCAACTGCCTTACAAGCTGAGTAATTTTTACAAACATGTAAACAAATCTCAGAGTGGATCCTGACCCCTAAGAGGAAGTCAGTAAAGAGAAGAAAGCACTGATGTGATGCATGACGTGATCTCAGTCTCTGCTCTCAGTCTGAGGACGTGCAGCTGCATCCTGATCCATCTGAAAGTGTCAAAGAGACAACACATCGATGCTGTTATACAATAAGTCATCAGTATCAGAGAGAGAAGTGTTAAACCTGGAGGACTCTCTCAGTCACTTGGAGGAAGGTCGGCTTTTACCTTCCAACTGGAAAAAAAACAAACAAAAAAAAACTTGTCTTGACAAGTGAATGTATTTATTTGTCAGACTTGAAAAAGCTGTTGAAATTCACACCCAGATTTTTGACAGGAAGCTGACTGGCCAAGAACACACAGGCTCCCTGGAGATCAGGCTTTCCAAATATAATGAGTTCAGTCTTTTATGTTGAGTTTTGAGGCGTTTGACTCCACCAGTTGTTCTGTTGAAATCTTTATTTATTCTTTTTTATTTTTTTGTTATTTACAGACACATTTGCAGTTGTGTTAGTTTAAGAACTAAGAAACTGTAATGCCTTAAAAAATAAGGTCAAGAATGAGAACGATTGAGCTTTTCACTGGGACAGCTTGGGTTGTCATTGCTCCTTCATTCTCACACATATTTGTTTTTACCCTAAACATATTGGAACAATATCAGTATACCCATCAGAACTGAACAACTTCCTGCCTACTAAAATACACCAACAGTGGTGATATATTTATCAAGTTTAAAAATACAAATACTGTTGCATTGGTCACACATTTTGATTAATGCAAAATATGAAGCATTTACAGATACACATTTAAGTTAAATAGTGCAAAGAAGAGCTGAGGTTGAACTTCCTGAGCGGTGTGAGGAAGAACTACCTCTGCAGTGTCTTATCCAATAAAAGAGCCATTTCTACAGGCCTGTACAAATAACATACTATATTTTTTTATTCACATGAAAGATAACTCACATTCACTGACTTATACTTAAGAAAATAATGGGTAAACATATATACATTGTGAAACGACAATCAAACACTTCATGAGATAAATCTATCATGATTTTGATGAACCAAATACCAAAGTTATTTGATTGATGTCTGGACTTATTCAAAGATTAAAAAAGCTGATTTTTTTTCTTCACTAAGAGCAGGCCAATAATCCAACTGCAAATCTAGCCATGACTATTGACAATCTTCATTTCAAAATGATTTTCTGTGCTGAATTCATTACAGAATAAATGGAAAAATGTCAGGACCCTGATTTTGGTTTTTGGGTTTTGTCCTTGTTTATTGTGCTTTGGTTGTTGTTTGTTGTTTTGGGGTTTTATTCACTGGTATTTCTTGCATTGATTTTCTCTTTTCTTATGTTCTGGTTTCTTGTGATCTCAGTCATTCTTGTTTCTCCTCCTGCTTAAGTTTTCCTGTTTCCCCTGTGTTTCTGTTCCTGTGTGATTGTCCTCATGTGTTTCACCTGTGTCCAGTCGGAATTTGATTTGATGAATCCTTACCACCACCTAAACCACCAGAGTTCAACAGTCTCACAGCTTCAGGAAAGAAGCTGTTCCTCAGTCTGGTAGTCCTGCTCTTGATGCTCCGCAGCCTCCTGCCTGAGGGGAGAGGGACAAACAGAGCATGTGCTGGATGGGTGGGGTCTTTCATGATGCAGGAGGCCCGTTTCCTGCATCTGGAGGAGTATATGTCCATGGTAGTTGAAAGACTACATCCCACAGTCCTCTGTGCCGCTTTCACTACCCTCTGCAGAGCCTTCTTCTCTGCCACAGAGCAGCTGCCGTGCCACACAGTGATGCAGGAACACAAGATGCTCTCCACCGCACACCTGTAGAACGCCGTTAGGACTGAGCTCCCCAGTCCGGCGCGCCTCAGCCTCCTGAGGAAGTAGAGGCGCTGGTGTGCCTTCCTGACCAGAGAGGAAGTATTGGTGCTCCAGGTGAGGTCGTCCGAGATGTGCACGCCCAGATACTTGTAGCTGGAGACCACTTCCACCGCTGTTCCTCCGATGTGCAGGGGAGGGAGGAGATGTCTGCTCCTTCTGAAGTCCACGATCATCTCCTTCGTCTTCTTCACATTGATGCAGAGGTTGTTGTCTCTGCACCAGCCCTCCAGGTGTTCCACCTCCTTCCTGTAGTCGGACTCGTCATTGTTTGTGATGAGTCCAATCACAGCAGTGTCGTCTGCAAACTTCACAATCAGACAGCTCGGGCTTATCGCTGAGCAGTCATATGTGAGCAAGGTGAACAGGAGGGGGCTCAGCACACAGCCCTGGGGGGAGCTGATGCTGAGGATGATGGGAGAGGAGGAGACGTCATGGATCCTCACAGACTGCGGCCTGTCTGTCAGGAAATCCAGGACCCAGTTGCACAGGGTGTCTCACTCGGACCAGTTGCGTCAGTCCGAGTGAGAACAGCTTTTGGGTCAGAGTCTGTGGTCTGATGGTGTTAAAAATACAAATGAAAATACAACAGAAGTGTATGTATAAGTGCCATATTTACATTATTTACACAGGATCATGATGGAGAAACAAATAAAAAACTTCAGAAACACAAAATATAATAAAGACATTGGAAATGAACCGCAACAGCAATAGTTTCAATAGGTTTTGCTATGCTAAAAGTAACAAAAAAATGAAGGAATGCGTCACAGAAGCATCTATTTATCTGAGAGGGAGTGAAAGCATGAGCTGCAGTTTGAAATAAACAGGAATGAGGGGATTTTTTTCCATCAAAGTTACCCTGACATGATGAGTGTGACATGCTATGTTGCAGTGCACCACTTACAACCAAAGAGAGAAAATTCTAACATTTATTTTCACACCTCACTGAAGATTACGCTGCTGTCTCACAACCTCTGAACAGAAAGGGACTTCTGGAAAAAGCCAAAATATTCTTCTTTCGACATCTATAAGACAGAATGAATGATGAGAAGCCTGTTATTTTTTTTATTTATTTATTTATTTTATTTTATTTTTTTTTATAACCACACAGACCAGGCCAAAGCTTTTACAAGGAGCCTCAGAGTCACCGCTGGGGTCGAGGTTGATAACGTTGTTGTTTATGAGGAAAACCTGCTGGATCAGGTCAAAAAGTTCGCCTCTGTTTCTTAGAGTGTCACCAGAATTTTCAGCCGTCCGGGCAGGAACAGCCATGCTCTGGTCAACACTGATTAAAACGTTCTTATAGAGGAACTCTGTGAGTTCAGCACAGGGCCGGGCAGAGCGGATTACGGAAATAGGGGAAGGTGGATCTAGACCGGGCCCTGGGGGAACCTGCCTGGAGACGGTGCAACGTGGAGCGCTCCCCTCAATTACAGCTGATAAGTGCGGTGTGGCTGGTGGGAGGTAATCCCTGCGAGATTCCCAGGTCGACATGGATGATGAGGAGCATCGTGTGGTTGACAGTATCAAAGGCAGCGGATAGGTTGAGGATGAAAAGGATAAGAGGCAGGAACAGTTCCTGCAGAGAACAGCTCTTCAGTCTCAGCTGGATGGGTCTGAGAGCCAGAGGAACTGTGCTGGAGGCACAGAGCTTTTTGTTGGTCCATTAACAGAGGCTGATGCTCTCTGAGTCCAGAAATAACCATCGATAAGAAATAAAAAAGTAAAAAGACAGGATTGCTGCTTTGGACAGGAAGGTACACACCACTTAAAACCTAAAAGTTATTGCCCAGTTACAAAAACAGCCATTTATCTTTGTACCGATAACCTAAGGTGACCAAATGTCCTCTTTTGTCCAGACATGCCTCTCTTACTCAGTACAATTTTGTCTGGAGGCATTTAATAAAATTCCCCAAAATGTCTGTTTTTTCTCAGCTTGTTCGATGAAACCATTTATATTTATAATTTATAATAAAAGCTACACTGACCTACTGACATTATTCTGATGCACCAACCTGTCAAGATGTTGAGCAGGAAAACATGGATCTTTGACTGCACTCTCAGACAGAAAATGCTGAAGAAGAAATGCACTTTAACAGACCAACTGCAGATATTCAGTAGTACCCTGCTTTCATTTTGGTTGTGACCATTGTAGGAAATTTTTATTGCCCCAAATTAAGTCTAAATTTTGAGACAAAAGGTCAAAAACCTGAGATAAAAATGTCAAAATTCTGTGATAAAAAAATCAAAATTCTGAGATAAAAGGTCAAAATATTAAGATGAAGGGGGGGGATTTAAAGTCACATTTTGATATAAATTGTCAAAATTATGAGGAAATAATAATAATAAAAAACATATATATATATCAAGATATTGAGATGAAAAGTCAAGAATTCTTCTTCTTGTTTTTTTTCCCTCAATTTATTATTATTATTAATATTATTATTATTATTATTATTATTATTATTATTATTATTATTATTATTATTATTATTTTTAAAATTATTATTATTTATTTACAAAAAGTCAAAATTGTTCTTGTATCAAAAGTTTTACTTCTTTCTCATTCAATTGACTTTTATTTCAAAATTTTGACTTTGTCTAGGCAAACAAAAAAAAAATCTAACAAGCCTGTCTTTAATTTTTATATTTTTGATTGGCAGAAATGGGTTTCCATACATTATTTTAATGTTCCCTGCTTTGGCTCTGGACTGTGCTTGGATTCAGGATGTGATATTTAACCATCAAATGGTAAATAAACTGTTTCTAGCATTTGCTGTCATCCCCTGGCCAATCAAAGCACTTTAGTATTGTATCTAGTCACATTCACCTATATACGTTGTCTGTTTTGGTCTCTGTGTCCTGGAGTGCTTCAACCCCTCAGGCTGACAATGTGCTTTTTCTATAGTATTATCATTTATTTATCTAACAATTTATTTATTTATTTAGTCCTAAGTCAATTCAAGTTTGTGTGTATAGAAAAAAACAGTTAGAATTGTAGGTGACTTTATGGACTGTGTTTTCTCCACAGTGTTTCATTAGAGTGGGGGGATAATACACACTGCATTCATGCACTGACTGCAAAGGTTACTATGTACAGAGTCCATCACTATAAACCAATCCTACTTAGGCACAGCCAGCGGGGACAGCTCAGATAACGTGCCCAGGGACACTTCAGCACATGGACAGCTTGACTTGAAATCAAACCCACCACCTTCTGAATGAGAGACCACCCACTCTACCACTGAACCACAACTGCATCATGAGCCAAACCAAGGGGTTAGATCATTTATTTATTCATTGTCTCTTTCATCCCCCTGCTCGGTTACTAGGTAATAAGATGCAGTGATTTGCACAATCTGGAGGTTATGGTAATTACAGTCCCTTCAGAATAAAAAAAGACACCTCTGCTTAAGCTGTGAGGTCCTGCTCACCCTGTTGGGATTTTAATTTGCATAACCACTCATTTACTCTTCATCAACCCTTTCAAGTCTTTGCATGAGTAATGACATTTCTCCTTTACCCTGCTGTGGCTACTTAAAAATGATATATGGGCTGTAAAATGACTTTTAATCAGGTTTCTGGTTCGTATTGAGAAATATTTTTCTTCGCTTTACTATTTGGTGAAACTAAGTAAATCCAGTAGCAATTGGTTACAATGGTAAAAGTGTTGATTTATATTAGATTAATTGTGAAAACATTTATGTTTTATGTTGAGTTCCTCCCAAAATAAGGGCAGATAACTACAAGAGCCCTGTATGGACAATCTTAAAAGTGGTTCACTTGATTGGTTTTAATCCACTTTCAACAATGTCAGATCCTTAAAAGCACTTATCACTGCAATGGGGTCAATTAAATCCATTATATTTACAAGAGGAACTGCAAGAGTCAGGAGCTGAACAAGCTGTGGTGGTATTTGTTATATACTGTCACATTACACATTGAACCCATGACATGTGCTTCTATTTAACATGTTTCTAACAAAAAACTCTGAAGGGTTAACGCAATAGCCAGTTCTCTTCCATTTTACTCCTTCGAGTGTGTTGCATGATAAAATCAGCAGACAAAGGATTTTTATTTAAGCAAATAATTTTGGAACATTTTTGCACCCAATGAATAAACATTAGAGCCTGCTGGTTCAGTTTGTGTGTCAGGTGCATGTATGATGCTGCAAGAGTAAAATTAACTCAGTGAAAACAATTAATGTGGAGCCAGAGGAAAATCAATGCAATCACAATGAGTGTGTGTGACAAATCTCACAGAAAGCTCTTACTGTGGTAACACTTTGTGATCACTGGAGCAAAATAAATCAAAACACAATCTGGAAAGGGGTCAAGGGTCAGAGAAAGGGGCCAAACTAATAACAATAGTAGACCTGTGTGAGAAAGTTGGAACAATTCATGGCCTTAATATCCTCCAGTTTGAGACTTTACCAGCTTTAAGAAGTAACAGAAACCTTGTGATATGATGAAACCGTACAGATCCTAATGTTTGATGACCACTCAGGACAGATTAAACTGTTTTGTTATTCAAGTTTGTGGATTTCACCACTCCTCTCCATGTGCTGCTGCTCCAGATGAACGAGCTGATCATGTGTTTTGAGCTCAACATTGTCACCACAGCTTCTTTTGTTGCTTGCTTCTGGATTAGCTGTTGTTGTGTTCCTCTTGACAGTTCACATAAAGCCTGGTTGCTCTCAGAGCTCTTCCCACACAACAGTGTATCTGGTCATGGACACTGAACATGCTTCACATCTATAATATTATATCAGTGCAGCAAATCAGTGTCATTTAAGATATACCTGTTTAAAGTCAGCTGTGGTAACTTTAAATACTCAGACCTCTTTAAATACAGTTTTAAACCTGCCCTTGGTAGTCTCAAAGTAGATCTTCAACTATTGTGTTGTTCCCTCCTTTTTTCTCTAGTAGAGAGAATAAACTGTAAAAATGAGTTATGCCTACAGCCATATTTCTTATTTGAAACGGTACCAAATATTATGTCACAACACTTCAGATTATGGAACACATATTCACTATTAACTAGGTGCTTACAAACATGCATATAAGTAGCTTCCTTGCCCCTAATTAGTATTCATTAAGCATGCATTAACCTCTTATTCTACCTCTATTGCACCATGAATTCAGACTTTTCCCTTTATTAACTCCTAATTATTACTTATTGACTACAAATTAATGAATATGTGTTCCCTAATCTAAAGTGTTACCAATATATAGATTCTTTTATATCTCTTTTACTGTTTTGAATATTATATGATGTAAAAGTGTGTTTTACTTTTGATTAATCGAAAACCAATAGTTTGGTTTGGGCAATAAAAATTGCTCCCAACATAACTTGCATCCGAGCATAATGAAGCAAGTTATTCATTCAAACCAAATATTAAACTTTCACATGATCTCAGACCTTGAACCTGACACAGGACTTCTTCTTCTTACAGAGAAATAATGTCACCACCCTGATCTAAATCACAGTGAGAACATTATGGGATGGATGGGGAGGGGAGTTTACAAAAATTGATGTCAGCTCCAGACAGTGGATGCCAAACATGAAGCATCTTCACCACTTGGAGCATCATTCTCACTCACCTCCTGGAAACACTCACATCAAGCATGAAGAAACAATTTTTTTGAAGTGATCAACAATAACGGTGGAGCTCCTCATGACTGAGTCCCTTTATTTCTATTTCAGGGGGTTTTCATTGTTTTTTTCAGCTGTGCTCTTAAACTTTTAATCAGCTGATGAACAGACTATTTCACTCTAATCGCTGTTTTCAATAAATTGCTGTTATAATGTTGTAATTGTTTAGTTTTATCAAAAGGATGAATCAGGCTCTATTTCAGCCCAGTGATCAATGAGTAAAGCGTCATGTGTGACAAAGTTCTCTGACAGCTCCAGCTGTGAGTCACTGACAGAAAAATAAATGAAGGGTGTAGAAATACCTCCTCCCACTTCAAAGGTCTATAAGAGAGATTGAGATAGAATATTTCAGCATATCTTCCCTTAACTTATTTTATGTTTGTCTTTGCAGCTTTTGAACTGGCAAAAAGTAACTTTATAATAACCTGCATAAATCTACAGGAGTTAGTCACAGGTCTGTCTTTGTCTGGTGTAAGTTATCTTTATCCTCCACTGTGCAGAAACACACTCAGACAAACACAATCCTGTGTATTGTTTTGCTGCAGTGTTCTCGCTTGTGTGAAGTGCCCTTTAGCCCCATCGCCAGAAGGACATAAAGTAATTTTTACAAAACAAACGAAAATAAAATCTGCAGTATGGCTGCCTGTTGCTTCATCTGACACCGCTCCCCTCTGGTCCACCATGGATCGCATTTTGACTGGTGCTTTCTCAGTTCTCGCATCCCTCCGAAGAAAGAAACTAAACTGAGAGAGGAGGGCAAAGGAGGTGTGTGTGTAAGGGAGAGAGGGGGTGTCTGTGATCGATTCAAGTGCTCAAAGTGAGTCAGATGTGAGTGTGTCCACAGAGAGAGAGGGCGAGGGAGGCTGTGCTGGAGCTGATTGCCTCCTCCTCTCCAATTGCTCCAAGATGTGCCTCTTCTTCAACTTCCACTGTAGAGTAGTGTGTGTTAAATACTTGATCACCTGGCTTACATCCTTTGCGAAACTCCCTGTAACGTCCTCTGTGGCACGGGAAGACGCCTCTCATATATCAGTGATACTGGTTTAAAGTGAACAAAGGGAGCACTTCACAGCACTTCCCACTGTTGGACCATCACATTTCAGCTTCTAGCTCACAGCAGGTAATTCATAAGGAGGCAATCAATAGCAGCTCGGTCATTACACTGATAGATAAGAGGCTGGAATTAAAAGAGACCTAAACTCTAATGAGGGAGATAGGTGGAGACAGACGGAGAATAGTTGTGCCTCATACGTCGATTAGCCGGAACAGACGTTTTAGCATTTATGCATACGGACAAACGGGATAAGAGGGAGCGTTCAGGAACAGCAGGGGGGATGGCAGGACGGGCAGAGGCGGGGCAGGCTCTGACACTTAAAGATTTCTTTTATAAATACTTTGGACTGGTGCAGGCAGATGAGGACGGCTGCTCTTTAATGAAACTGTCAGGCCATGTGAAAGCCTGATGAGGTTCCCCTAACGCTACATTAACGTAGCCTCTCAGCCACCTTCTCATGCCAAACATAATTACAGCATCATTACCAGCACCGTGCAGGTCCCTGCTGGACACGCTAACCTCCCCTCTGCACCCCTAACTGCCTGCCCAACTCCTTGATCCTTCTTCCAGCCCCCATAATCACACTGCTTCTCTGCATTGCGGCAGGGGGGGGTTAGAAAAAACAGCAATTGATAGTCTCATTAGTTTTTCCGTGTCCTTCCTGTAGTGCCATTTTCACATGGAATGAAAAGGAGGGAGACAACAAACAAACTGCTGCGTAAGTAAGAGAGAGGCGGGCGGGCGGGCGAGCGAGGGGGGAGGCAGCAGAAAGGGAAGAGAGCGTTGACAGAAAAGTAAACAACTGACACCAAAACGGAAAGTTCTACTATTCAGCAGGTTATTAGAAATGCTCCTGATGCTGTGGTGAGATTTGAGGATTAGGTTTAAAATGTGGGAACTAAGAAAGAGAACAAGAAATATGTGGGTGTGAATATAAACTTAGGTACATCGTACATCAGTGTAGGGAAATTAAAGGCATTTTGAAGGTCATTCAACTCAACCAAACTGCCAAAAAGCAAAAGAAAAGTATCCTTTAAATATTAATCACAGGGAGTTCAACTCTAATATCGAAGCCACATTTCAGAGAGTGAGGAAAAGAAATAAACAGTGACACAATATTTTATCTTCTATATCAAGAGTTTAACTCAGTATGAGATAAAAAAATCTCCTTTTATTGAACTACTAGACATAAAAGTACATCATTGACTTCCTTTTTCTTTTCCCAATTCACTAAAAGTGCATGTACTTGACAGAAGCTTGCAAACAGTTTCCCTCGTTCACTGAGCGTGTGTGTGCACAAATGTGAGCTTGAATTGTACGTATGAATGTTTCAAGCAAAAATCTAGGATTCATCAATTCACTCTTACTTGAATTTCTTCTCTTCCTGCAAATGGGAATAGAACTTTCTCAGAGGATGGGTACACATTAATGAAGAAAGCCAACTTTCTTAGAGAATGGAAACACATATACTCTTTAAACTAAATGCTTTACATATTCAAACTCCTGTCAGTAATAGAGAAAAATCCTTTATTTAATTAAATAATGAAAAATGTGAATTGCCTAAATACATAGAATTACCATGAAATTGATGCATTTTCACCCTTATTGTACTTAAAGGTTCTGTTTAGGACTAAGTGATACCATCCCTAGGTTAGTTAGTGAACCTGAAATACACACACACACACACACTTTCATCAGCCAGTCTCCAGGGGGGTGTTCCCTAGGTGTAAGTGGACTGTGGTACAAGGCCAAGAGCTTCACTGAGGTCATCAGTGACATCGAGCATCCCAGACCCCCCCAATCAGCCCTTAGCCCTCTGTGTTTGTTGGTGTGGTGCAATATGGTAGTTTGTAGGTGAGAGTGAACCAGTTAACAGGGCTGTGAGTGGTCCCCACCTCCGTTTGGGTTGCAAAGTAGATGGACCTGCCTGATTGGTTTTCTGAAATCCTGCAGAAGCTTCATAGACAAACAATTCCACCCGATCCAAAAGTGATCAGCTCAATCAGAGTAGCTTCGGAAGCTTCGGGGGCTGCGGGAGCGCGTACCTGACGACATAGGGAAGCGCCTTAATATCGAAAGCTGTCTCCGTGGACGTGACTTTATCAGCAATTTTATCAGAAATGGACTACATTTCTCCTATAAAAGAAGACAGGAGAACGTCACTTGAAGCCTTTCTGACAGGAAACAATGTTTTTACTCAGTTGGGAGAAGAGCAGAATCAGACTATTGAAATATCCCCCCAGTGGATATATGAAACTGTCCGTCTGGTGTATCAGGTCACACAGTGGATAGGTCTGATAAGTGTGTCAAGCAGAATGGTTGTCCAATCACCAGCTGCTGTTTCTTTAAAGGTCCCGCCTCTGAAAACACTTCCAAACCACTCTTCCTCAGCTTGACTAGTGAAATATCTCCGTGGCAGATACAGCTCTGGAAAAAATTGAGAGACCACTGCAAATTTTTCAGTTTCACTGATTTTTGCAATTTATAGGTATTTGTTTGAGTAAAATGAACATTTTTGTTTTATTATACAAACTACTGAAAACAATACTCCCAAATTCCAAAGACAAATATTGTCATTTAGAGCCTTTATTTGCAGAAAATGAAAAATGAAAATGGTCAAAACACAAAAAAAAAAGCCCACTGTTTTCAGACTTCAAATAATGAAAAAAGAAAAAAAAGTTCATATTCAATTTTAAACAACACAGTACTACTGTTTTTACTCTGGAAGTATTCAGAAATCAATATTTGGCAGAATGACCCTGATTTGCAATAACATCTCTCATGCTTGTTCTCCACCAGTCTTTCACAGAGGAGAGTGATGATCACAGCAATGGTTTTTATACATTTCCTATATATATTTCCATAAGATTTGTTTTAGGTGATCATCTCATCAGTACCTTGTTAGGTAGAAACAGGTAACCTTTTTTTTTTTTTTTTTTTCCAGTATTGAAGTCTGAAAACAGTGGAATTTTTGGTATTTTGACCATTTTTCATTTTCTGCAAATAAAGGCTCTAAATGACAATATTTGGGATTTGGGAGTGATGATGTCAGTAGTTTATATAATAAAACAAAAATGTTCACTTTACTCAAAACAAATACCTATAAATAGCAAAATCAGAGAAAGTGAAACATTTGCAGTGGTCTCTTAATTTTTTCCAGAGCTGTATACATATATAACATGTTGTAGACAAACATTTGAGGATGAAAAAGCGTATAAACTATAAATTATTAAGTGCTAAAATGGATGAAAGAGAGTTAAAATGTTTCACAAAGCATTAAAAAAATATTGATTAAAAAATTACCCCCCCAAAAAAATCATATTTTCATTAAGTTCACACTGTTTCGTGTTGAATGCTCGGTTACAAATATTGTTTAAAAAAAAAAATATATATAAAAAACATTTAAAAAATGGGAAACTGTTTTTCATTTCAAATACAAACACTCAAGGAAAAAATCCTGACACTGACTCTCATAATTCATGCATCAGAGGGTTAAACCTGCATGACAATTATACAATATGTAAAAAGTGAAAAGATCAGCAGAAGTGAGAAAGAAACCCAAAGAACAAACTGATTTAAAAAAGACAGCAGCGGTGGAGAATGAGAGTTTGGAAGCCTCTGAGTGTAAAATTGTTCCAGAAACCAGACTTTGTTTCTGTTCAGTTCAGGTGACTCTAAAACAGTGAAAACAATACATCAATGCCACAAAGGAAAGAAAGAGAAGTGTCAGTCTGGTCAAAGACAAGTTTCATTCCGATCCAAGTACAAGTTATGTCTCTATCCCTACAAATCCAGACAAAGCTACAAATATTGACATGGGGAACCACGCTGAGTACTTCTGGCCCCAGTAATTCAAGAAGTCCTTTGGTTGTAAGTTTCACTTTGACCAAAGAACATCCACACATAGAGTGCATTATGCTCCACAGCCTCTGTTTATCAAAGGCTCAATTCAGATCTAACAAAGCGAGCTGCTGGTTTGCATAAAGTTTCCAAGAGCTTACACCCCATCGGTTTCCTTTCATGTTACTCTTTTACAGATGGAGCTGAGTCAGCAGATAATGCACAATACACACTTCTCTCAGAGACAAAGCCAGCGCCTGCATTACGCTGTTAGAGCTCTGACACAAGGTAAAGCAAACATGGTTTTGTATTGATTAGCTGCGACAGGATCCTTTTCAGTGCACTCAGAGATCAGTGTGTACTCACTGAAAAACATGCACAGGAATATCGATGTCTAAGCATTTTACGATGTTTATCCGTACGATACCGATGAGAGAGGAACTGTGAGAGGAGAAATTAACCTGATAAATCCCTCAGACTGTAAGAAAGTCTCCCACAAATGGTTAAATATTCCGTCAGCTGCATCATTTTGTGATAGAAAGTGTTTTTGTTTGTTGTCTTCAAACAGAAAATCTGTCACTTGAAAGAGTAAGTCACAGCTACACACAACAGTAACAGTTTTGCAGGTGTCTGACACATGTGGCACTGGAAAAGAGTTCTAAGGAAGCAGAACAGTCAGTGAGTTAAAGAGAACTGTTTTATGTTACAGCATAAATTCATCAGGAGTATTTCAACTGAGAATTCATTTTTGAATTAATATCATATAAATGAAGTTGAAGAATAGCAGATCAGGGCTGGTCTTGACCAGTCTTGACAGAAAATCCTGAGTCTAGCCAGTCCGTCTCTCAATTTGGAGACAAAACTGGTCTATTTTGCTATTTAACCTCTTCACACCTGAGTGTTTGTCAGGTGTGCATTTTGTTTTATTTCTCCTTGCCATTTAGGATAAGTAAGACCTAATAAGTATGAAAACTAAACTTGCTGTTTGTATGGGGAGTTATGTTTTAGTGTTACTAGTGAGCTGCTAGTTTTTAGTTTTGGGTGTTATCAACCCTTCAAACCAACTTTATTTATCCATTAGGAACTTCATTTGCAGAGAAAGTGCCAGTGCACAGACCAAGACCACAGCTCCATAATAAATACCTTATGAAATATTGAATAGATAAAAAGGAAAAAGTCAATTAAACTAGAACTCAGCTTAATTTTGTCTAGCAATCAGTTATTTAACAGGCAGATGGAGGTGGAGAGGAAGCTGGAGGTGGCCCTATTTGTCCTGAATGACAGCAAATTGTACCCTGAATTGTGCCCTAAAGGCAGCATAGTGCAGTGAGGGTGCAGGATGTGAGGGGTCATAACACTCTTCGGCCTGTCGCCATCACTACACCAGCGCCATTATTGTCCATAATCATGCTTTTTTATTACCAAAAGGTGACGTTTAGAGTGTATCTTAATGTGGCTTATAGATTTAAGTTTCGAAAAATGGAGTTTCATGGGTCTAAGAGGCAGAAAAGTAATGTTCACATATGTTGACGCCAGGTCTCAAAGGTTAAAAGTAATTATCATTGTCATTAGATTTTGACAAATCATAATCAATTGTGAACAGTACAAAAATATAGTGTTCAAAAAGAAAAGTTGTGTAGAAATATATAAATCCATGAAGTATATGACACCAATTCCAAAGTTTTTCTAATGGCACTTTATGAGCTCTGTAACAATTCAAGTGTTATTAAAATGTGTTATAATGATTTCTCAACACTCCTTCATGCTTCATTCATTTAATACACTCCAGGTAGAGATTTTTCAGTTTGTTTTGTCATTAAGAAGTAGCATCTGTCTGTCTCTGTTTTCAATAAGCAGTCAGGTGCTCATCCGCCAGAATGAATTAATATGGTTCTCACTTCGCTGTCAGCTCAAATTACCTCCTGAACTTCTAAATAATTGGCTGTGACAAAGCTAAAGATATGCTGGGGGCTGGCACTGTGCAGAACATATTAAAAATGTCAATACCGCTGAATTTCTTTGGGAAAAAGTGAGACGTTTAATCACGAGAAACTCAGTTACATCAGGATTTAATAAACCAAATGTCTGATGTGGACACAATACTGATGGCTCAAAGTTTGGCCGAAGACCTAAGGTTAAAGTTAGACTTTTTGTTCAGGGGAGACTGGACTGTGACAGAGCAAACACTTTGATATATATGTCTGATCCAGTTTGCAGTTCAGCCCTCCAGCTGCAGTGAATAATAAAGTATGAAGCAGCACCTACAGGACCTGCATAATCCATTCGCTCGGAGCCTACTGGTGACTCTTCTATTGTTTATCTCCATGTCTGTGACTCTGCATGCTGCCTTATTTCCCATTTGTACCATACAGAGGATATTAAAGGTCCGCACATCATATCAAATCTTATAGTTTAGTTGCCTCGAGGCCCGGGATAAAATTTCATTAAATCACAGTCTCAGTTTCATTTAAATATAGAAGCATCACAGCAAATGGAAGTGACACACAATGCTATTTCTGCCTCTGTGAAAATGGCCTTTAAATGCTACGACGCAGTGACTTCAGAGAAAGTCTACAGAGGACGAGGACAAATTCACATGCAGTTATGATATCTCTGGATGCCAGTTTGGCCCTCGCTGTATGAACTCTCATTCTGGCAACTGTTCTCCAGTCACGCAGCAGGTATTGGCAGTGTGACCTAATCACACTGTTTGCATCAATTACAGATTTCTCAGCATTTTTTAATCAAACGTAAACTTAAGCAGTTTCTCTCTTTTATGACTCATCTCTTGGTTATTATACACTGGATTTCTTGACTGTTGTTTCGGACTCAGAGGTGATTTTTTGTTTAAAAAAAAAAAAAGCTGCAAATTACATTGATTTATATGATAGATAACTTCAAGAAATTGTCATTATTTGGTAAAATACAGGCAGGAATGACAACAAAATGTGTAACCAGCTCTGAATCCAGATACTTGTCATGTTGGGAAAGGAATCCATGTGAAGTGTGCCATTTTTACATTCAACTATAGTGAAATGTTTATAAAAGTCAAGTGATTTCTTGCTAATTATTTGTCATATCTGCAATTATAAAGCCATCACAAACAAAACAAAAATTCCATAGTGTCACCACAAAGAAAAGTAGACTTTGTTGTCTGATTTTTTCACAGTAACTTGAAGAGAACTGTGAGAACAATTGTCTGTTTTCCTTACGTCTACAGCTGAGGAGTATAGTCTGTGAACCCCTCACCTCTGCAGAATGACTGACACATATAAAGTCCCTAACATCTTCATGAAGAGAAAAGCATGCATTAACCTCACAGACTGAGGGAAGAATGTCTGCAGAACAAACACTGGAAAGAAAAGGAGAAACGTTAAAGCACATGCCCACTGCCTCCGACCGTAGCTATGTGGACACACTCACCAGCTGGGCGAGCACCTGCAGCATTACATTTCTACATGGGAGAGACTCCTAGGAGCCTTCATTTATATCATTCTTTCTCTGTGTTACGGCTGCCATTGGATCCACTCAAGACAGCTTCTCCCACTCGCTATCATCCACATATGAAGTCACTTGTACACAGGGTCACTATGTCTACTCTATGCCCAAAAACTTCCTGAGTCAAACAAAACATGAACATATAGGCAGAGGAGGGGGTTGAAGAATCCGACAGACCCTACCTTTAAGTGATATCAGCTACGGTCAATGGGCTTTTAGATACCTTAACATGTCGTATGCCTGCCTGAGAGTCGACTTTGCTGTTCAGCTGATTTCTTTAGAACTGAAAAATTAATTCCCTAGTGAGTGTTTTTATAGAGCAGAGGTCTCAAACTCATGGCCTAGCCCGTGAAACAATTTCTTTCAGTCCATCACTTGACATCACTTAAAAATGTGGCCACTTTACAGAGCTCGAGCATGCTTCAACCATTAAGTCCAGCTCAGAGTAACTGTTCTGGGTACAGTACAAAAATAAGAGTTTGGCGGCAAACATCCCAAAAGCAATGGAAAGCAATGGATGCAAATATGTCAAGTGCAAACCTATGTGAGGACAAGGCCCTGTCATCGTCGAGCCCCACTGTCTGCCTAAATTACCCCATTGTACCATCAGTTGTGTTTAAACATTCAATGCTCACACAGGATGCTAAGAGGAGCACTTAAAGACAACAGAGAGCTCCATCAGACAGCTGAACAGCAGCCAGTGATTTGTAAGTGGACCCACAGTGGTGCATTATCTGTTTGAAGTAATTTTATGGCCATTTTGTGTCCTTTTGGAGACATAACAGCTAGTTCTCCTGTAGCCCTCAATGCAGAGGGAAACTAACAGAAGTGCAACCCTCTAAAGTATTCACGTACTCACCCTGACATGTAGGTTTATTTTCAATTCTGGGTTGAAGTGTTCCCCTTGACCCCAATCATAGACCAGTTCACTGTTCATCTCGCCTTCCTGAGTCTTGGAATCTTTTCCATTAAAGGTGAGAGAGGCAGGAAGCTTTGAGTGGTCACTCTGTTCACTTTGGTGGTTTTCCAGGTGGAAGAGAACCTTGTGCACCTGGTCAAGTCAGTCTAGTAGGAGAATACAGGGATTGTATGTTAATTTCTTGTCCACATGGTAAAAAGCAGAAACAAAACAAGAAACTATGAAACTAAGTGACTTTATGTTTACAATTTGCTTTGTTTGTCCTTACACCCATTCCCTTCCACCAGACCAGGAGCTGGTCCCAATGGCAACATGCTTAGCAAGGTATTACAGACATCCCTCTACCCAGCAGTGTTTTCAGCTCCTCTTTTGGGATCCTGTGGCATTCCCAGGCCAGATGTGACATATAATCCCTCTAACGAGATCTAAGTCTACCCTGGAGTTTCCTTCTGGTTGAAAGTGCCTGGTAAATTTGCAAAAGGAGTGGCCCAGGAGGCATCCTAAGCAGACGCTGAGGAGCGACAGCTTTTTTTCTGAGATGCCTCTAGATGTCAGGGCTCTTTTTCCCGAACTCTAAGGCTGGGCAAAGCCACCCAACTGAGGGAATTTGTTTCAAGGGCTTACATCCACAATAGGTGAGTGTTTGAAAGTATGGCGAATGGTTGGTTTTAGGCTTTGCATTTGCAATCAGCTCCACAATGATATGGTGCACTGCACACAACACTGCTACATGATACTGTTTGTCCATTTGAAGTGTCATTTTCTTCTCACTCTTAAACACGATCTGGAGATAGTGTTACTCTCTCTCCAACTAAGCTTCTTCTCAGGAGAGTGTCATCCAATGATTCCTAAAGATATGATCTCAGACTTGTAGGTGTTTGTTTTCATTCAGGCCTGTCACAGTTCCGCTAGTGCATGATGATGGTCAAGGTTCAATGAAGCTGTTAGAATGATAATATCTCTCCAAACAAAGATGGAAGCCTGGACCTGCTCCTCTTTGTAATCAGGTCAGTGTGAATCACCTTTCAGACCTGGAGTGAACCAAAGGAACAATCATTCTATGCTAATCGTAGTCCAATTGATCATCTTTGGGATGTTTCAGGCAACCATGTCACATGCATGGAGGCCTTGTGTCTATCCTCTATGGACTGAAAGGATCTGCCTATAATTTGTAGCCAGGCACCACAGCCCACCTTCAGGGGTCGTTTCCGAAGCCCATACGTCAGGACTGATTTTGCTCTGCCTTGATGGGAGCTCTGCAGAATTTTAGGCAGGTGTTAATAATTTCATGGTTGTTGGGTGTACATACAGGCAGGAGATTTATTATTAAGCGGAGAGAGAGTGAGGTAAAACGCAACAGAGAAGAAAAGGGACATTGCTTAAGATTCAAGTGTAGCTGCAAAGCTTTGCAAGTTATTCAATTTACTAAATAATTACCCAGAACAACAGTTTGGTAGTTAAAACATTTTGTAAAAAAAAAAGAATAAATGGCAACCTAAAGATATCAAACCAATAAAGACAGTACTGAAAATTTCAGTTCTTCAAATGTCCACTTGGGGCTGGCTGCAGAAACACGAAACCACATACACACTCATTAAAAACTACAATCTTTACAGCAGAAACACACGTTAACAGTCTAGTTGGGGGGGGGGCTGGATATATGACATTTTATCTATCAGCAACCATTGTGGTCCAAAGTTTCATAGTTATAAACCTCAGGAGTATTGCCAATACAAGGGCAATAGAAATATAGTACATAGTCAATGACATCATTTGGGTTGTCTCACTGAAGAGAAAGGCAGTTTTATTTTTGAAAGCACACCTCGAGTGTTTTCTTATTTGCACTTCATGCCTGTGAAGTATTCAATAAATGTAGCCAGGTAAAATGTGAGTCATGTGCAGAGTAAATTACCTTCACATTCTTCTTCACACATTGGAAGTTGATGTGTTCAGTGTACAATCCACAATATTTTGAACATACTTGAAAGAATGTTTTCTCTTTTAGCATTTCTACCCAACACTGCTGTCTTACATCCTAAAAGGGCTTCTAAGAGCCATTTAGCTGAGTACAAGCTGCATCCTTTGTGACTATGGTGTGGGTTGAAACAGCCTGCCAAGATTAGGCTTAACAGGCTATGAAATAGGTTCTGCTGTAAGTAGATGAAGACATTTACTAATGCTAACTATTCTTGCAAAATTATTGACCTTAGATTTGAGAGATTCAATCACAAGTACTCAAGCAGGATTCCCACGTGTCCTGGACAGCAACCTTGAGCTGTAGCGCTTCTCTTCATCTCTGCCTCCAGCCGGCACAGCGCCTCACGTGATGCTACCAACCAATCAAATTGCAAATTCACTTCGAGTAGTTCTGCTGCCCAATGTTTCCACGTGACTTTGTTGCTACATTTACCGACTTTTCAGACCCAAGTAAAGATTTACTGTCTCCAAAGAAGCACCAAAACTAGCAACTTTCAGTTCAAGAGCGTTGCTGTATTGCTGTATATCGAGTGAGAGGTTTTTCTCCCTCTCTCTGTCTCCTCTGTTGAGTGACAGAGGAGCAGCAGAGAGCTGTAGTGGACGTGCCGTCACTTTATTCTGTGTGCTCTGACATCTCTGGTTTTTGTAGACCACGACGACAGCTTCTAGATAGAGACGGTTAACAGGTTGCCTTACTGGGCTATGTTTCACTCAGTATTTCGTTTTCTTCATTGTCCGACAGCAGAAACAGAAAATTTGTCAAAGAGAAACACTTCACTAAGAATTCAGCTCTATAGAAATCTTGTGCATGGTGGAGCAGAGCGCTGACTTTTCATGCAGTTTTTAGCTGGCAACTTGCACACAGCGAAGAGGCATACCCCTTCACCTCAGTGAGGAAATTACCATATGTTGTTACTGTATGTTGTGATAACTTGACTCATACTGTAGCAGCTGAAAATGTCCTGGAAAAGTCCTGGAAAATTATATCCAGAAAAGAGTGGGAACTCTGTCCAGCTCCATTCCTCCACCACAGTGCTGTTACCCCACTGGCCAGTAGTGGTTGCACTACTCAAAAGTGAACCAGACCTGAGCAACATTGCCAACAACTGCCTACACACATGGCCCACCTACGTCATAATGAAGCATCTGTTTATCATAGTCACTGTTGCCAACTCAGTGACTTTCTCGCTAAATCTGGCGACTTTCCAGACCCCTTGGCGACTTTTTCATGTCAAAAGCGACTAGCGACAAATCTAGCGACTTTTTCTGGCGTCATAGACGACTTTTCTAGTGTTTGGTGACTGACGTGAAAGCATGTATCATTCTACAGTCGCCATCCTCATCGAGCAGCGCGTCCTGCCGTGAGCCCCTCCCTCGTCTTAAAGCATTCACAGGTGGTCAGTCTCGACTCTCACAGCAGTCGCAGCTGCAGTCAGAGGAGAGGAGACCGCGCGTGCGCTAAGCCGACGCTGGTTTACAGCACTGGAAGCAGAGGCAAAAGCGGTACACAGGTACACAGGACCAGGAAGATAGGAGAGCGGCTGCTGCTTTAAAGTGTTCATTCAAAACCAGTCACAGCCGCACGCTGGGTCGGGAAATACACTCACTAGCAATATGCAGTCTTGGAAACTACCTTGACTTTTAAAAAATCCCTTTTTATGTATTCCAAATTATTTCTGAAAGAGCCCGGTAGCCTCTGCGCCCAACCTTCAGAATCAAAAAATATATTTTATCGTCTCCAGACAATATAATTAAAAATGGGAAGACACACTTTAAAACAGTAATTCTTTTGGTCTTATAATGTAATAACCTCTTACAATGCAGAGAAGCATCACCCATTTTCTCAAAAGAAAAGACACTGAAAATGAGTTAGAAATTTTAAAAATTAACAGATTCAATTTTAAACAAGCTGAGAGAGACAGAGATGCATATAAAAGCCAAATTCTTCTGGTTAAAAATATAGAAAATTAAAAACAGGATTTTTTTAAAAAGTTCTTTTCCCATATTAAGTCAAGACTTTATAATAAAAAGTCATACTTTCGACTTCTCTCCAAACAATTATGACTTTTTAATCACTCATTTGGAATGACACTGTAGAATGTATACAATAAAAATCTAATTTGTAGTTCTAAACATTTAGGACGTTTATTATACACTTTTGTCTCTTCCAGGACATTAGTCCTTTTTCCTACTGAGTTCCTTACAATGACATTCCAATGGCTGATCATGCAAATTAGGTGATGACGTCATCTAGCGACTTCTAGCGACTTTTGGGACAGCCAATAGCTACTTTCCTTGCTGGGGAGTTGGCAACACTGATCATAGTCGTCACAATGGAGAACACAGAGGACACTGTTACAGCTTTACTCACTTTATGTTCCGTTGTTTTGGACCGACAGTCTTCCAACACCTGTGTCATTGATTAAAACGATTGCCAACACATTAAGGATTATTCCTCATGCATGCCTGTGCCTGAAGTGAACTTTGCTGAAGCACACCTCTCTGAAGCATGCTCAAGCAGAGGAGTGCATCTTGCTTAAGCATTATTTACTCGCAGTCACACTGGAAAATAAGCCAGGCTTTAGGGCTGTGGTGTCCTTAAGCATGGCATGATTGGCCAATGTAACAGCGTCCTAGGTCAGAGTGCTAGCAAAGAAGGCCATGGATGTCTCAAGAAGTTGTAGAGGCATGATGTTACGCTGCCATGTATGGTGGTAGTTTCTTCAGCAACATGGAGAACCAGGCAGGGTTCTGACCAGCAACACAGCAAGATGGATTACGGCGCCTTAAACACTGTGAGGCTGATTGCCTTCCCCAGACTGGTCCATCTGCAGGTGTTTTTCCTAAGATCAGACTTCCTCAATATATTGAAACACACTATTTCCCCCATTTTCTTGCTATTCATCTTACCCTTTTTACAGTTAAATTACTTTATTGTTGTGCAATATTTACAAGGCCAAAAGCTGACAGTCTCTAGTAACAGGGCTCTTCGTTACATGGAGTTACACAAGAAAATTCTGAGCATGAATGTATTGTGATAATTCCTTAATTTGGATTGTACTTAATCATAGTGGTGTGGATGACTTTCTATAAACTATCTGAAGTTCTGAGTGAAGTTGACTGTTGCAGCGGTTGATAGCTGAGTTTCCATGCGGGCTCACTGGCTGGTTGTTCAGCAGAGGAGCCAAACTGACCGGCATCCCCTGGGGGCGAAACCCTTTGAATTGACAAGTACCTCACACAGCCACACTCCAAAACCCCAAAACAGAAACCTGAACCATCTTTTAAAGCTAGAAATATCCTACACAACTGGGAGTCTTTGGGTTAGCATATCTCCCTCAAGCTACAGGTTGTTTGCATAAACAGAGATATATTGTTGTACCCTGAGCCTCTGTCTGCGTTCAGCTGTATTCACTCGCTAAGCAGAGGGTAAGAATCTATCATGTTGCTCAGGAGGACTTCCCAGAGGGAAGCAGATGTTCTTTCATCAAGCTCCCCAGCAGAGTAGAGCAAAGGGAAGGAATTGGAAGCAGAGGAAGGAGCTTCAAGAGCGAGAAAAAAAAATACAAAAGAGTGCAGCACAGAGGAAAAGGAGGCAGACGTGGTGGAGAATTAGATGGATGTGGAGGAGAGGAGGGAAACTCACATGGGCTTCATGCCAGACACTCCAATGCTTTTCCTGCAATCTGTATATTAGCAAATGCTAATCACCAAAAGCAAGGGCTTGGCATCACATCTGAAACACTTTCTGCCTGTCTATTACCCAGTGTTTTTCTCTTCTGGAGAGACTTTTATTATCTCAAACTTTTACACCAACAAACACTATATCTTCGTTGAGAACTTTCACTCAAAGTGGGCATCTCTGAGTGTTTTTCCTCTTTAATTATTTACAACCATTTGCTTGTCTTATTTGCATTGCAGATCTCTGGATGTAGCACGTGTTTTGGATTCTGCTACGGCCCCCTCCTTCATCCACCCGCTCTATGGAGACACAACAGGTGCCATGTTAAAAAAAGAGAGAGAGAGAAAAAACAGCTTAATGAGAGGATCAGTAAATCGTATGTTTACAGAAAAGCCCCTCGTGACTGAGCTATTCAGAGAGGCTTGCTTTGCTCTTTCCGACGCCAAGCAAACAGACTGCCTGGGCAACATGTGTCCTATTAATTCTGTCCATGAGGGTTCATAGACTGCGACTGCTGCTGCTGCTGCTCCTGCAGAGGAGGAGGCACAGTCGCCAACAGGACACACATGATTCATCTCTGCTCGGCTCCCCCTTCCTACTCTCAACAACACACGGGGTTGGAATACATAACCTCAAAGGATGAAATATGACTGCAGTGTTGGTAAATGCTGCATCATTTCACAGAAAACAAACTTCTGCTTTGGGCATTGTAAATAGCACACGGCTGACTGTATGCCATGTATTACTGCTCACAAGATAGATGTGGATAGCTCTGCTGAGGATAAATGAATTGTGGGGAATAATCAAACAGACATCTCTCTAATCTCATCTGGGGTTAAACAAATATAAGACAAATCTTGCAGTTACATCATTGTTGTGTAATCTGGTGAAAAAAAGTCCTGTTTGCGTTGATTTTTTTACACTAAGTAACAGATCTTGTGTGCCTTATTGTTTTTAGCATCCCTGGATAGTCTGAATGTTTAAGCAGAATTACATAAATATCAAGCCAGTTCAGTATCCTCAACACTTAAGACTTCAGAGAAACATTCGTGCAGTGAGAGAAAAAAAAACATCAACTGATATATTTTACATTGAATTATTGTATAATGACTTTATTGTACAACAAAACTGCCAGTATAACATCCAACTCATGCCTATGGCAACCAAACCACAAATACAAATCTAAGAGTCTCAACTAAGAGTTACATTATGTGAGATAATCAGCTTTAAGTGTTAAGGATTCAGAAATTAATCCTTGAATGATAATTGAAGTGAGCAGTGTAAGTGGTTTGTTTTTCTGCACCACGACTGTTTTCTTATTTTTTTCTTTTGCTTTGTTCGCATTTAAGTTTTCTGTCACTATTTAATACAGACACAAAGAACAAAGAAAAAAAGATGTGAAAAGAAAAACCCTGAATTCACATTATTTATATAATTATAGAATGAATTGCACCTTGCATTTACTCATCCAGCATTTCCTTTCAGCAAATACTGGATGATGAAATGCTGAGCCAGCTAATGCTGATGCTCAGCATTTTAACAAAAAGTAATGTTTAAAATTTAAACATGACAAATGGAGAGCTTGAGAGGTAAGTAGCATGTAAGTACAGTAACAGTAGAGGTAAAAAAAACATGGTGTTTCACAGTTAGGTTTAATCAATGACAGTGTAACTAGGTTGGGTTTCAGTTTTGCACTCTGAATTGTTCACCACTGTACAACCTCAATATATCTTTTGGAATTATAGGGAGAGATATGTCTCAGACTAAACAGAGTGTGTCAAACTGAGAGGGAGGAGTTAAAAAGTTGATGGTAACACATGAGAACAACCTTCTGTTTTCTGTGACCAAACTCAACTCTGAAGTGAGAGCGTCAGGAAATATAGATGTCATTTTCCAACATAGCGCGCTATGTTGTTCTTGATTCATACAAAAAAAGTGAAATGCTAAGAAATGGAGCTAAAATCAATCAAACTGATTGAAAATCACCCTGGTACCAAATATGAAGCCTGACACATGAAAAAAGCTATAAGTAGTTGGTCAATGTGATCACAGTGCCAGACTTACTGAAGTATCGTTTGATTCTTGACGTTCTCACATGAGCAGAAACATCAAGGTGTTAAGCTCAGACAGGTCTGTACTTGATAATATCAGCTGATGATGAAAAGAGAGGAAAACTGATCAAAGTTTTGCTGGATGGAAGCGTGTGATGATGAGCTCACATGTGACATCATGTCTGCCTCCTCTACTGTCCACACACATACACACAGTTAATGAAGCCTCTTTGTTTTAGTTCAGTGAGTTTAACAGACACCTTAGATAGAAAGACAAAACAAGCCTTCATGTTCTCAAAGAGGCTGAAGATTAAATATTTTTTTAAGCACCTAAAACTCCAGAGGTGATTGGGACCTTCTCAGAGTGTATTTCCATTTTAAAAACATGCACACGTTTAACTTACACCCAATTCACACATACAGCACACTGCTGTTCGTCAGCACCACGGTTTTTAGTGCCAGTTCACACTGGATATGCCCCTGGAGTGAGGAAAAAGCAGTTAGCTTTCTGTCATCCAAAGAAAAGAAAAACACTAAATCTGATGGAAAATTCATGTTTAAATGTCTTTTTCTCACCTCTCATGTCAGTGAAGCAATGAAAGCTTCAAAGACCAGAAGCTCCGATATTTGATGACGAGTCCTGATGACCATCATGGAATTTTTCAATTTATTTTTACATAAAAAATCTTAATCATTATGTTTGTTCTGATTTTTCAAAAACCACATATCAGAACAAAGCTAATATCTCATTGTCTGTCTGTAAAAGGGGTTAATCTTTGGAATTCTTCTTCAGAATGAAAAAAACATGTGATACTTTGGTAAAGTTAAAAAAGCTGTACAAAAATCAGTTAGTTTTGGAGTTCAACACTGGAAGTGTAATTTAATATGATCATGTTATGATGCACTTGATTTTAATAATCAACCACAACAGTAAAGTATAAGCTTTGTTTCTGTGATAAACTTCTATCTCTGATGTTTTTGTTTTGTTTTGCTTTTGTTTGTTTTGTAAGACAAGAGGGGGAGGTTTTACATAGGCTTTCGCTTTGACCTATACCAAAGGTTCCCAACCTTTCCCAGCTCAGGGCCCACTCTAAAATCTCAAAATTTTCTGTGGCCCCCTCCCCGTTCCATAAATATGGGGGCCACATAATGCCCTCTCAGACCACCTATTATACATAAATATTTGAGTATTTTCAATATCCTTTAAAGTGTAACTGAATTTTAACATTTCATACATTATCTTGTATGTTTTGAACTTTATTTGCCCCCATAGAAAAAAACAAAAAACAAACACACACTAAAAATAATACTATTTTGGCAATGATTTGGCAGCCCACTTGCAATACCTTCACGGCCCAACTTGGGGCCACGGACCACATGTTGAAAATCAATGACCTATACTCTTTCGGTTACCTTGAATTTGCAGTTTCTGCCTTGACTTTGTGTGTTTGTTTAAATAACTGCATTCAATCCATCCAAATTTTCCAGAACATACCAACCTCTCTCTTCTTCTTTGTATTTTTTGTATTTCACTCTGCTACATCATGAATACAACATGCTCATGTTACCGCAGTTTGTCTCTTCTGAGCCACTGTAGAAACACAAAGGTTCACGATGAAGACCTCCATGAACGGACACTGGCTTCGAAATAAGAGCCATATATAAGCTGACATCAATTTTTTATCACGCTTCTAAATATTTCATTACATCTCTGTTTTCATTGTCAGTCTCACTAAATGCTTCACTATTCGACACACTGTCCCTTTAATTAGAGCTTTTACAGTTAAAACATTTATCACAATACGATGAAGGTCTGAAATTGTTCCTTGCATCTTTTTAATGGATGCTTTATGTCAGTTAGTTATGCTGCTAGTGTTTTCCTTTTTTAATTAGCATGCCTTTTTTCATCCTAGTTTGGCTGCTACCATGATGGAAAACAACACCAACATTGTGCTTTGTCAGATAGTTCAGTTGCCACTTGAGTCAGAGTAATGTGCACTTAATCAACAGATTTAAAGTATCAAACACTCAGAGTTTAAGGGACCACTGACGAGCTAAGCATACAGGTGCAGATATGCAGACTGATGTCAACCACATCACAAAAGAGATCAGAGTACGATTTATGAGTGTGTGTATCACCAACACAACAACACTGGCTGCCTTGAAGTTGATTTAAACATAGTTTTGAGGCCACATTTGCAAACTGAGGACATGCTCTATTAACCAAACGTGGTTATAAATGAGTTGTGGATCCATCCCCTAAAGCAGGGGTGGGCAATTCATTTTTACAAGGGGCCACATGATCAACCTGATTTGTTTCAGAGGGCCACACCAACAAGAACACAAATTCGATTCTGCAAAAATATTAACTATTTTCCCCATTTTAAAATGCTTTCACTTATGTATTTTTCTAATAGCTGCAGTGGGTAACCAGAAAAAAAAGGAATGTCTGTAAATATGTGAAACTGTGGTGTGGGTTGAATAGAAAAATGCTCCTATAGAAGTGATAAAGAGTTTCATGTCATGTTGAGCTTGTTAGTTCCCACATATGTCGTATAAATTTGAAGAAAAAATATACAACTTTAAAACATTATTACCTTCCTTCTACCTCTTCAGTGAGAAAAATTGATCTGTTTTGAGCTTGAATAAGCACATTTAAATCTGGATGATTTACTGGGGTGGTCATAGACGGCTGGTGATCATCACTGATAGAGGATCTTCATTTGGTTTTGTTGAACTTCAAATACAACCTCAAGATATGTCAATGGATAACTTCATGAGAGCAGACATTTTGAAAAGGGCCAAAATACAATTTCAGCTGACTGTGGTGATATGACAATCCTCTAGGTGGTAGAATATGTTTTTTAAAATATTTTAACAGGTTTTTAAAGAAACTATTTATCATTTTGATGAATCAGAGGTCTTTGAACCCATGTATCAAATATGATACATTTAGTTTTATTGGGTTAGATACAGTCCATATACAAGTTTTATACCTTGAGGAACAATAGTTTTATTCATACAGTACCTGTGTGGAATAAGAATACCAAACACCAGGATAGTGATAAGAACAAGTTTATAAGAAACCTTAAAACCTCTTTGAAATGCAAATGGTAGAGTTTTCAACATGCCATCAAAATCTCATTGAGTGGCGAACAGCTATGAGATTAAAAAGTCACAGATTTTATCCTCTGACATGGACACAGACAGGCAGGCCAGTTCTGTCTTTGGTCACAGGAAGAATGATTTTGCCCCTGAAATCACCAGGGTTGGAAGTAATTAAATACAAATACTCATATTACTGTAATTAAGTCGTTTTTTGGGGTATTTGTACTTTTTTTATGAGTAGATTTTCAAGTCTGTACTTTTACTTAAACTTAAGTAATCATTATGCCATGTAATATACTTTGTTACTTTTAAAATCATAGTTGAGTACTGAGTATAATTTTCATTAATATCTAGACCTTTTATCTGTAGCCAATGAAAACCAGGACATATGGGTGAAAAACAAAACAAAACAAAAAAATGTTAATGGATGTTAATGATTGATCACTAATTGATTTTGTGGTAAGAGTTTAACCAGTCAAAAATGTATTCATGGATATTTTATCTATAGTCGTGGCAGCAACTGCACCTAACCTAATTTAGTTTTTTTTTGTCTGTCAGAGACCTTTGCTGAATAAGGAAATAAAAACTTAGAATGAGAAAAAGAAAGACAAAAAAAACAACGATTATTGATTGTTAGTATTTTAAATATTGGTAAAGCAAAACAAAATTTAGAGCCCTATCTGGAGAGGTGACAGTGACATCACCAGTTAAAAGTAACTAATATCTGATCTGACTAGTTTTTTTTGACAAATACTCTGTACTTGTACTGAGTATTTTTCTAATACCAGTACTTTTACTTGTGATTGAATAATATTTTAGCAATATATAGTGTCTCCTGGCATGAGGAAACTGAAGGATTTCACTTACATTTTCAGTCGATGAGAGCCACAATCTCTGCTCAGCTTCAGCTTCAGCTGAAATTTAATGAGTGAGCTCAGGAGAACAAAAGCACAACAAATTGCATTTACACAAACCCAACAAGCACAACAAGAAAAGAAAGATAGCTGTGAAACAACTTTTATGGAGATTCTCCCCCCAATGAGCTGAGATGAATGCAGGCCCGCTCTCTCCTCCTCCACTCTTAATTGATTCAGCGTAATAAGCTGCATTTTTTATGTGCCACAAATAACAACAAGCCATTCTGAAAAACAATGAGCGGCAGAGTGACAAACAAATCAGGAATGGATTTCTCCTCACATCCACTTTGGCTGTGAAAAGCTCATGCACTATTAGTATTTCTGCTTCACAAACACAGCCCCTGCTATGTGTGAGTGTGCGTGTGCATATATTTGTGAGGCTGCACTTTTATGAATCAAACAGGAGAAATAATTCATTAGCATCTCACCCTCAGACGCAATGATCAGACCAGAGATGACAAGATGCTGGTTTTAAGTCTCAGCGGGCTCATGTTGGGACTGAAGTTCTTTTGATGGTGAGAAATTACCCAAACTGAACTGCAGCAAATTCACTCGGGTTGAACAAGACGCCAGCGAGCTGAACTGAGTTGACCTTTGTTGAATTATAAATATAACACAGATTTAATTGAACCGAACATGAGTCTTCAGTAATACTTTACACTTACTGAGAAATAAAGTTTGGTGTTTTAATCATCCTGTGAATATATTTCACCTTCATAAATCTAAGATGAGTTCTCCAGCAATCTGATTTTTACTCTTCTAATGACCAATTACACCGACTGGGAAAACAAATTATGTCTCGGTCTGTTTAAAATGAAATGAAAGCTATTTTTGATCGCACATCTCTTTCTGGACAAGAGAACACAAGTTTTTCTTTTTATCCAGGGGATTATCAGACTTTCCATCAAGTCGCAGAAAAAGAAGTACAATCTCTTCTCCAAAAAAAGTTGTGAAAACATGTTATTCGAAAACTCACAACTTAGAATCAGAGGCTGGGTCTCTCAGAGTTAAAAGCAGGTAGAAGGAGACTGTTCTATAACTTTAGTATAATGGTCCTCAACATCTTTTTTTTTTTTTTATTTCGTGGAAAATTTTGAGATTTTACCCTGCATTTAAAACAGACATGACTCTGTAGTGGATGGCACTGCATGAGTTCAAAAACCTCTTAACTCCAATACTCTCCACTAATACAGTAAATCACATCTGCTACACTTTTGTCATTCAAAGAGGAAACACACTAACATAATTCTGAAATACTGGAATACTTTCCATGGTATTAGTATTATAGCAGTAGCAACCCTTTCCAGTTCTGTCACATTCTTAACTCACTGTGGTCTCATTTTTCTCTATAAAGTGAGGTTCTGCACCTCTATAGATTCAGCTATACGCTGATGTAACTAAATTCTGTCTTCATGCAGTGAAACAACAGTTTAAAGCTATAAATTGTCAGAAAAAGAAAAACAGAACATGATTTCTCTGATTTTATCCTTTCAAAAATTGCAAAATAAGCTATCACTGTATACAAAACATTTCCACCAACCCCCCAAGCCTTAAGGAACATAAGAGAAATATTGGTGGTGGTGCTGTTGCAGTTTGGAGTTTTCCCAGACCAAAGCCCTGACTTTTTACCCATGTCCAAAAATTGACATTTAGGAACAAAAATAGAAAATAATAAACAAACCGTGAAACCAATGTTGTTTGCAATGTTGTTAAATTCATCATTGCTATGATCATGTGCTCCGAGACAGCATGTCTGTGCCAACCTGTTGAGAACAAAGAGACTTCAAATCATATTTTACACTGTGTTTAAGATCTCTTGGGTTATAGAGCTGTCTAAATATGTGGCTGTAATTTGTTTTATTTGTTGTCATCCTAATATCCTGTGAGTGAAATTAAACCAATGACATGTTTGTTTGTTCTTTCTCATTATTATTTTAACGCCCATAAATTATAGTCTATTTAAGCCCTATTTATTGAAGACATGGGGTACATAGCGAGTCTCCTTCCATTTAATGTCTCTTCAAAGTGCTGTTAGAACCTTTGTTCAGAAAGCCCAATGCTGTCTGAATCGTTTTTGAGTGGAAAATGATTAGAAAAAGCAGCAGACACCTCAGAAAATATCATCACCTAAAATGACAGAGATGCATTTTCTGACTGGATAAATATCATCTAAGGACCAATGTGGTTCTGAAACATGGTTGGTGATTTGCCCTGGGATTTTTACCTTACAGATTATGGACATGGTCGATTCACAGCGAATTAAGTACACTGATATTCTTTGCAATTATTACTAACGATCAGAGATCAGCAGGTGAAACTAATCCTGTGAAAATGGTGCTGAAGATGGACTAAGGCAGATTGATCCTCCATCCTCCTGAAGATATGCTGCTTTGCTGCTTCTGTATTTGTAGTTTGTTTCTCCAGATGAATACTGTTTGGGAAAGTTACAGTTCAGCCTTCATAATTAACCCAAAGTGTTATTAAACCAATCGTTTCTCCTTTTGTGATCTGTCTTGCAAAAACTATTAAACCATCTCATTGACCTGCTCAGTTGTGCTTGTTAACAAGTTCCTTTATGACTGTGAAAACCCACTGTGGTGTATTTGGGCTCAGTCTAACACCTGCTCCTCCAAATGTTCACCGGGGCAACAAAAGTGCATCCAAAAAATAAAAAAATAATAACAGAAACGGAAGCAAAAACTGCACTTTTACTCTGTGCTTTAGCTGGGAGTGGGTACAAATATTGATACTTCATCATTGTACAGATTTTTATTTCCAGATGTTGTATTGCTCCAAAACATGAGGGAGCATACTACACGCTCACATGGGAATGAAAATAAGTTTTAAAAAATTGTCCACAGGCACTAGTGGTGGGCGAATCGACATAAAATATTGATGCATTATTAATACAAATAAATATATAAATAAATAAAAATACTTAAAATTATCAGTAAATTGCTGATTTCCTCAATATTGATATGTCTCTGTATTGGTTAGTATGCCAGTATGTGCAAGCTGTTTGATCAAAATGATGCACTTATGGCTGGATTATGATAATTAAGTTGTTTTTTTTTTTTGGCTTCTGTGCCTTTATTGGATAGGTTAGAGGACAGTGAATAGGAATAGGAAAGGGGGAGAGAGTGGGGCTGCCATGCAGGAAACAGGCCACAGGTCGTATGAGAACCTGGGCCAGCCACTTGAGGGTCAACTTCATGGTGCGCAACCTTATCCACGAGGTCATCTGCGCCCTGAAATATGATAATTGTCTATATCCATGAACATTACAGCAAAACAGAAAAAAAAATAAAGCACATTATCATTTTCTGATCGACAAATTAGTGTTTCACTTTCAATCATGAACAGAAACATAAGTGTAGTGGTCATGTGCTCAAAAGTATCAATATTAGTATTGATATCGAAATACTTGCCTTATATCCATATCTGATCTATACCAGCTTTTGCTGTATCACACACTACTAACAGAAACTCAAATTATTTGTGCATTTAGTCCAGAGCCTGACGACCGTAGCTCAGACGGAGGCCCTCTGTCCGAAGAATTATTTTTTTCATTCTCTCATCCATGCCCTAGACGTGAATTAAGTCGTAACAAAACAAGCCACAAAATTCAGTCCCATGGGAAATTTTATTACTATAGTTTTTTCATGCTGATACCTGCTCTACGGCGCCCTCTAGCCACTGAAAAATCAGTCTGGCTAGCTGCTTTGAGCCACAAGCTTGAACATTTCTGTGCATAACCATAATGACAAAACAAAAAAAGTCTCTTACAACCATGGTGAATTTCGAATGGGAGTTTCAAAAATTTGGCTCAAACATCAGATTTTGATGAATTTTGGGTCCATATTTTAACAAACTTGTCCCCCCTTTTTTTCCCGGGATCTTCTTGAAATTGGATATGTGTAAAAGAGGTATGTTAACAATATAAAGTTATCAAAATAATTTTTGTAACTTAGTGGGCGTGGCCACGGCGGCCCTCCAAATTTGACAGTTTTTTGGCGAACATGCAACCTGATTAGCTTAAATGTACAATATTGGATCAGGACCAAAACTTCACACACATGCTCAGTGTCACAGTCTGAGTGTATGTAAGTTACTTTTTGTGACTTGATGTGCAGCATATGCGGTCGCACTGCATGCCAATTACTTTTAATTTTGACCAACTTTTGGGCATATAAGGTCAATAGATTAGATTTGATTGTGAAGATATCAAATCACAACCCCAAAAATTAAAATTTAATCAAATTCCACTGTTCCCAACAATAACCAACCCAATTTTCAGCAGTATTTTAAAACACGAACAGTGACTATTTGTTTGAGTAAAGTGCTGAGACTCTTCTGATTTTTATTTCAATGGTTGTTGTTTCTTTTTCCATCTTATTATGGGATTGGTAAACCTCTCCTTTAATACAGACATTTAACTGAGGATATCTGTTTTGGGACTCTCATTTGTCTTCCTATTCTCTTTGGGATCTCTTTTACAACAATTTTTTTTCTTCTTGCAGTTAATGTTATTCATAACTCCAGATTTATCGACACTCAGATTAATTGAATTTTGCCCCTCAATACAGTGCACTCATGCGTATACGATGATGTAAGTGAAATACTGGAGTCTCTGTCTGCCATGTGAGCTCTTTGAAAAGGGATTCTAGGAAGAAAAAAAATTAAATAAATAAACTGACCGAACCTTTTATTCCATTAAGATACTTCAAGACAGCAGAAGAAGAGAGGAGCTTTGCTTTGCATAGCGTCCACCCTGATCCCTGATGCTAATACAGGCAGCTTAATCCTAACATACCGCCTGGGATGTAATTCTTCTGCAACTTGTATGTTGTCAGCGGCCTTCTATCAGTCTCCCTGGAGGCTTGTGATGCTGTAAACATGTTCACTTTAGAAGCAGAGATGAAAACAGTTTTCTGTAACGCACAATTTTCCAAATGCAGTGATATGGTTTTAGCAATCTCAGCTGGTTTGCATGTTCCTGCATGAAAGTGACAGTTAGCATCTCTTAAGAAAATACGTTCAAAGGGGGGCAAAAAAAGCAGTTTGAGCTGAGAAAGTGAAAAACAGCCTGAGGCTTCATGTTTGTTTGCAGCCTTTGCAACATCTGCAATATGTGCATGCATGTTTGTGTGTGTGCTGCATGCGCTTGAACGTGTGTGTTTCCCGTATGTGCCTTCTTGTGTGTTGTGAATGTGTGTGTTTGTGCATCAACTTCCACTTTAATCTTATTTTATTGACACTGCTGCGTTACCTGCTGGATTTTAATGTGGGATGATCTTTTTCTGCCCCTCAGCTCAAGGTGCAGCCAGAGATATCCCACATGCTTCAAAACACCCCCTGTGACGAGCTGGAAGATCAGCAGGAAGCCACAGCTTATTACCAAGCAGTTGTTCCGCCAAAGTAATTTATCTCATGTTTTTATTTATATTTCATTTTCTTCATGAACAGAGGCATGGCAAAGGGAAAAAACAGGGATCAGTAATTCATTTGGAGCATGAGGTAAACACCTGTTGTGCTTATTTTACGTTGTTGTTTTCTCAAGCCGTCTGTGCTCACTGTCCTGAAGCTTAAAAGAGCTCACAGTGGAGAATTGAAGCAGCATGAAGACGTTTTAATGGGATCAAATTAGGATAAAT
>RPOG01003146.1:0-71229 GCA_008086565.1 Thalassoma bifasciatum | reverse complement strand
CTGGAATACTATCCAAAATATTATTGTGGCTAATTCTAGCTTCAGGCTACTGGAATGGATGATTAGCATATTTTCTCCCTCTGGCGTGTTATTCCACGCTGACTGCCTGACCTGTAAATGTGAGGGTATTCCAGACGAAGCACCATGCACAGTCACTACTGAGGTGTTCTGTTGCACTTAATAACTCAGCTTTAGTGTGGAAATTGGCCAGGGGCCAGAGTGTGTATTCTGAGTCAAGGCCAGCTGTGCATTTCTTTCTGCGGCTAACAGTTCATACCCCTTAGTTAATACCCATACAGAATGGGTTCACCGGGGCAGGCAGGAAACGATTCATTGCTCTCACGTCTTTACTGAAAATACGGACAAACTGCAAGCTGCAGCGTTCACACATGCATGTGAAAGAGATGTGAAGCAGGCCTCACACATCGCAGCTGCAGGGTGGGTGTGTGTGTCTGAAATTGGCCATGTGATCCCTTTTGTGTGTATGAGTTCACAGACCATGTACAACAACACATGTAGTCCAATACCTGGTTAAAGGCTGAGCTTTGCAAACACTTAGTGAAGAGTCATAGGGGCACAACATGTTACCCAGCAGCCTCTTAACCCAGGCAGAAACACATCATCCACAGGGTCCTGGAGGCCATCACTCAAAACCTCCACACACTCTGTGTCTGCTCTGCTCTGTGGCCCAGACACCACTTCCTCACACATCAGCAGAGATGAGGAGGAGAAATCTCCACAGTCACAGAGCGAGCAGCCACCTCTCTGCTGACTTAGAAAATAAGCAAAGAACACACATGCCAAAGCAAACAGGGAAAAACAGCCATTACAGAGAGAGGAAACAATCTCAGCTCTTCACATTTGACAACTGTGGTGGATTATACCACCAAAATTAAAGGGCCAGTTCCACTTTTTCTGGTAATACTTCATATCAAAATACAAAGCTTTCTCCTGTTACTTCATTTATAACATCTATGAGTTACATATTTTTATAAATTTGAAAAAATAACACTTAATTTTAGTCAATAATTAGTTTTAGAGGCCCTGTAACTGAGGAGTATTTTTTAGGACAGGGAAATTACCCGTGGTAATAAGCGTTATTGGAGCTGTGTTTTTGAGCCTCACTAAAGCCTTACAGACATTTTCACAGTTTGTTTCTCTCTGATGGATGCATCAGCGTCTTCATACAGTATCACTGTCTGTGGTCAGAGACCTTTTGAATGTTTGGCCACAGAGACCATTGAGCCACTAACCAGCAGATTTTAGAGGAAACTCTGCACCACTTCTTTCTACTCTATGTGGAAAACAATGACCAGATTATGCTTGAGATGTTGACACAGCACCCTGATACCCTAACTTTCAGTTTGTGGGTCCTACTGGCTGAAATATTTGTCCAAAATCCAAGCAAATTCCAACCAGTGGCATAAAAATGTATTCTGAACCAAGCCTGAGAGGAAAAACCCATGTTTTGAATTTTTCGAAATTCCAAATTCAAATGAATTTAAAGGTCCAACAGTGATTGTTTTTATTGTCTATCAGTTAGGGATAATGACATATCAATTTTCGTTGAATATGTCTGTGATATTTGGATAAGGCTCTTTTACTAAATACAAGAAACCTTCCTCCAAATGAGATTTCAGCTTTAAACTTTTGACTGGTCAAGGCTACAGCATAAAGTTCAACAGGTTTCTTTCACACAGACTTGGGAGTTTCTTGTCGAAGCAACAATGTAAATCATTTCCCGATGACCTTTTAATTCCTTTCCCACTCCAACATCCTTTCTCACTGTCAAGAAAGATTCAGAGCAGAGTGTCAGTGACACAAGAGTATGACGCACTCTGTGCCCTCCAATGCAGTCGTTTCCAACCAAATCACTTAAGAAGAGGCTGCTCGAGTCCGAACAGTCCGATCTGTGCCCACGGCCCCACTGAAAATCAGGGACAGAGAGGGAGAGATCAAACTGTCCTAGTGTCCTTTAGGAGATCTTATCTTATCACAAACAGAGACCTCCACTCGCTGAGTGTGTGAGCGTCCTGCAGGGTCACAGAATCAAAACAAGAGCCGCAGTGACCTTCTGCAGCCAAGGCTGTGGGCAGAGGAACAGACAGCTGGATTTCTGCCTCCTACACACGAGTCCTCACTGACCATGAAGGTGATGTGTTACTAACAGCTGGATGAACTGATGTGAGGAGATGGATTTCACAGACACTCAAAGTCAAGGTGGCTTATCTGTTACTGTTTCTCTGTGAGCGAAACCTTCACAAAGCAAGCTGTGCTTTACAGTTCTCATAGTAATCCATTAAACAGTAGAATCCAAGTGAATGCTGGGTTTGGAAACAATCAGCCAAAGAAAAAGAGTTTGAAAATTGGTCTTTGTTTGATGGAATTAACAAAATAATTTGGTACCTAACCACTAGAGAAAGAATCTAAATTGAATGTAGATTTAAACAGACGGTCTCATGAGCTGTGACAGCTTCAGCAGCAGCTGAAATGTGGTTAAGACTCTTTGATTATCTGAAGTGTCTTTGTCAGGAGAGGTTTAAATTTAGGATCCTCGATGTTTGCACTTTCCTTCAGTGAACAGCCACCAGAGAGGTGAATAAATTGAATGATATTCAGATAGTGTTACACAAAGATCTATTTTTTCATTTATATGTAATGAATGACTCTCTGCTTTTGATTTAAGTTTCACCAAAGCCACAAAACATAGAGCAGATGGTTACACAGATATGCTCTTTTAACTTTCTGCAGAAGACTTGGGTGATGTGACTGCGAATAAGGGCACAAAAAATGAATCCAATTGTCTTTCCTCTGAATATCTGTAATGTTGGACCAAGTTTGGCTCTTTAGATTGCAATGTGTTTCCTCTACATGCATGTAATAATACGGGTAATGAATCAAAAACCACTCAAGTAAAATCTCACAGGAAGTCATAGCTCTTCAATCCTAATTTATGTCGAGTAAAATAATAGAGTATAACAGAGCATGACAAATCCGCTTCTATCTGGTGTTTTCTGTATTTAGTAGCTGATGTAACTCACACACTGAGCCTCTGTATGTTTGGCCTGGAGAACGTTTAAGCTAACATCAGCAGCCAAATTGCGAAGGCAAGTCCATACACGCTGCTCTCTCCACTGCAGAGACTGAGGGGGATGGGAACCTCGGACAGTTTAAAGCCCAGACACAGCATTTTTTAAAGCCCAGGGCCCGTGATTCATTTAGAAAGTATGGCTAACTTTTAGAAGACCTGTGATGAGACATGCTGTATAACACCTTGAGACAGGGAGGGGTATCAAAACTGGCATGAACTATAGAAACACCATTGGAGGATGTGTTGGCAGGTTTAATGAAAACACTATAAAAGGACCCGCTCGAGACAATTATGTGGTTCAGTAAATGTCTGGTAAGAGACACTTGAATAGGTAACTAATCATTTTGTTTTGCATCCTCCAGACAGTCATTTAAGTTTATTGAAATGAACCAAATGAGGTGTTAAATAAAGTGGAGAATACACATGAAACAAAATAAGGTAAATATGAAGCATGAAGCTTAATTTTGGAAAGATCTTAAGTACAGAAAAAATGATTCATAAAATATTGGTGGAGGGGGTAAATGTTATGAAACCAAGGAGAAATTTTAAAGAAACCTTGAGAGTATTTCTGTCAGACTTGTGAAAATATTGGTAAATGACAAGACTCAAGTGTTTCAGCCAAATGGACTGTTTCCGTCTGCTCTGGGTGTTGCTGTTCAGTGAAGATATGTGGATGAGCTTCACTCTGTGACTTGTGACCCTGCCTTTCCTCCCTGACGTCGGCCAGGAAGCTCCCTCTAAGCAAAGGGAAAAGGACCCAAACCTACAAGAGCAACTAGATACAAAAATAGAACAGAAAGGGCGGTGGAAACGTTCAAGGCAGAATTTTTTTCTTAAGTTGGACAATAAAAATAACAAGACGATGAGAGCGCAGATTATCCCTTACTGTGTAGAAGTCAAATTTGTTTTATTGAGGAGTTTATTATTGTGGTAGAGAGTATAATTCCTGGTTCAGCTCTTTTCCTGAGTATGACTCACCTCTGCCAGGGTGTTGTCTGGTCCCTCTGGAGCATGTCCTCTCAGGTTGATGATGTGGACCTCCTGAGGGAGGCTGGTGGTGCCTCTACTTGCACAGCCCGACAGAGCGGTGAAGCTCTTCGACACGGCCTGAACGGGGTGTCCCATCCCAACCGGCAGCAGCTCGCAAGGGCTGCGAAACAGTGGTCCTGTGGAGAAGAACAAGAACAATGTGGTTAGACTGATAGAAATCACAGGGATCTGACGTGTCAAAGTTCAGTAAGAAAAGTTGAAAAAGTGTCTTAAGTTTTGGAAAAGCTAAAAAAAAGTCTGATTTCCATGGGCTACAGACTCTGAAGTGAAAATGAAAACACTCTGGAGTTTATCCCACATCCTGCATAGAGCAATGACTCAAGATGCCAAACAATAAATCGAGCTCCGCTGCATCTAGGTGGATCCATTTTAAAAGGAATCTGATGTAATATAAGTGTAATGGAAACTTTGTGATATACTCTTTTAATAGCATTAAAAACAAAAAAATCCCAGCATCCTTTTAAAAAAAAAGACCTCATTGTGGAAGAAACTTGCACAAGATGGTAACAGTAAAGAGATACTTTGTACTGGCCATAAAATCCTGCTTTGGTTTATTACTGCCATAATCTCAAAGACATGTATTTCTCTGGCGCTCAGTAGTAGAAGCTCTCATTTCAGTCTCGGTCACCGCAGCAGCCGACTCCAAAAGAAACAGAGACTGAGCTCGGCCAATCAAGCAAAGCAGAACTCAGCAGGGTCTGAGGACACTGAGGCTCAGGTCTTTTGGGTCTCTTTCTGTGTTTTGTCTTCTCCACAGTCAGAGTAATGATGTCATGAACTGTTCAGTGATCTGTTATTGTCAGGATCACTTGACTTCAACTCAGAGTCTCAGCTTTTAGTGGAACTTAATGAACATTTATAATGTACATAAAAGGTTTCTGAGATGGCGTTATGAAGTCTGAAAACAGTGGCAGCCATGTTTGAAATGCTGACTTACCTTCAACTAATTTGGAAACTAGACACAAAAAGCCATTTTCAACTACATACATGTGTCAAATCTCCTCATCCAATAAATATTTAATAATGATCGAAAGCTGTTTTCTACAAGGATGTATCCTGCTGAAAGTTGCCAGGCTAATATTTCAAACCAAATCATTGGTCTGCCTGTCCTTCATGCTATAGACTGCAAAGTGTTCTGTTTCACAGGTTGAGGCTGTTTCAGGCTTTTTGAAACTGCTTCAAACAGTGATAGTTTTGCCTTTCAGTTATTTTGTAAAATATATAGACTATATTCAAAAGAAACACCCAGAAAATTTTGCAGCTAGGCATGCAACTGGGCTCTTTTATGACACTTGCCTCACTCATTTTAGAAAAAGAGCTCACCAGACAGGTTTTTATTCAAAAAAAAAACTGCAGATGAAAGTAAGGAAAAATCAGCCAATAAGATTCAGTTATTGAGCTCTGCCTTTCTTCTTCATCAAACTTAATGAAACAAGTTTATCAAAGTACATTCTATTTTGTTTTTTTTTCTTATCTGACAACATGTAACCAAAATAAATTGCAGTGTATCTTTTTAGGGGGCTGGGGAATGGTTTAATTGCATTTCAATTCGTTTCAATGGGGAATACTGATTTGACATGCTAGTATTTTGAGTGGTGAGCTCTGTCACTAAGCAAATTACAGTTGCCGGTCAAAGTGCCACTTTGTCTTCAAACGTCTCTGACCTGATTTGTATCTTCATAATTTTAACAAGACTTCAGCCTCATTTCTGGAAGAGAAGTCCCAGGAACTAAATGTCCCAGGACTCCTTGTGAAAAAAAAAAAAAAAAATGCCAAAAGAGGTGGAGTTGAGGCCTGATAAAGAGACAATGTGTGCTCACCTGCCAGGTTAAATCAGCTGTGCTCCAAAAAATACCAATATATGCACATATATGCACCCTTAACCTGGATGATACACAGCGAGAAAATAGGAATAAACAGAAATGTCAAACAACAAGATCCTGGACTACTAAGTATTTCCTTGCTAGCTCCTTATGTGTATGTATGCTATGGTAAAGAATGAACCAACAGGATACTGAGAGCAGAACTGTTGCTAAACAGACAGGCAATATCTCGCTTGCCAGACATATTTGGGGTCATTTTTTCCTTTTTGCAGTAGTGAACAACATTCCCATTGAATGTGACTCTCATGGGGCTATAACAACTGTTATAGGTACAAGCCAAATCCCCAGGTTATAATGAGGGAAACAAAGTAAAATACTTTGAGATCTGATTTCAAAATGTATCACAGACATCTGCGTGACTTTGTTGTAAATATGAAAACAATGACTCGTTCTTTTACTCACAGTTACACTCAGCATCCACATTTCCTCCTGCATGATATGAAACACGCCACAAGCTCCCAGGTGGCTGACAAACTTAACCACAGGCTGAAATCCTCCTGACCCATAATGTAAACTTCTTTTTTACAGTTTACATCTGTGTGACCCACTTCTACACCCAGGGAGAAAAGTGCACACATACAGAAGTCCACCCATCTAACCTGAAGTCAGGGTGGCACAGCGCTGAGGTTTGAGCCAGGTACCAAACACCTCTTTTCCATTACAGAGAATATCCTTAGAGAACGTCTGTGTCTGTGTTTTTCTCGGGGTCAGACCTTGTGTTTCACCCCAAAGCTTTATGCCAGCCAAGGTCTGCTCGCATTTCAAACACATCACGCTAAACACGCAATGGCTGCCAATGGCAATCAGATGGAGCATTTGGAAATCATTAACGTCTGAGTGTAAGACACTTAGATAACAATGTGAAATTCTCTCAAACTGACTCCAAAAACATTGTGCCTCAGCAGTGGGGTACAGCCAGGGGGGAACTTATTTTTTTCCAGCACACATTGCTATTGTTTTCTCTTCCAGGCTGTCCAATAAGCCAACGTTATATCAGCATAAAGCCAGAGATCATCATGGCAGAGCTCCCCTCTCCTCTATTTGTTGTGAGAAACACAGAGGCTTTATTGTTTCCATATCCGTCTCTTGAGACACATCCCAAACCCTTGACGGATGTCTCAACCTGGACTTTATGCCGTCTCTTGATGCTCGTGAACCAGCTCCAGACTCAGAGATTATTTCTGAATCTCTAATGGGGAACATATATATATCAGAACTTACTGTAGTGATAAATAAAAGGAGGAGGCCTAATGGCAAAAACCTGTGGTGCATCAGTATTTCAAACTCAGCCCACCCAACCCCCCCTCACTCCCTCCCTTTTCCTCCCAGAGGACTGAAGCCTATTCCCTCTCTACCCATGTCATCAAGCTTCACTCCCACAAACACGTCTGAGGGCACTCCAACTCACTTTTTCCCCTCGCACATGGAGAATAACAAACAACTGCCAGACAAACAAAGAAAACGTAGCTCTTTCTGGGAGACTGCCAAAAGATTACACATGGGGGGGTGATCTGATTTTTTTTAGGATTGGTTAGAAATACAACAGAGAAGGGAGGCGTGTGGGAGGAAAGGGTACTACAAGGATAGGAAAGTAGGGCATGGTTTATGGTGTTGTTTTGGGCGTGCTATATCAGCCATTCTGTGCCTGTTATACCTTACTTCAGACCAATAAATAACAACTTATACATCCCTGATTTTATAGAATGTTAGTATGTTTTCATTGTTTGCAATAATTACTGGACCAGATTTACACCACAAAGTCAGAGTTCTTCACCCCAATATTTACAAACAGCCACTATGTTAACTTTGTGATAAATAAACTAAGCATCGGACGTACGCAAACAAGTGTCTGGTAGATGATTTCTTTGTTTTAACAATGCATCTAAGTAATAAATCTTATACTGTTGTAAAGTCTGTGTATTTCACTTTGGGTTGACCCCATGACAATTTTGCCAAATCTTCAGCCAATGCCAAACAGCTTCTTCTGCTTAATTGACTCTTTTTTATGTTGTTTGGTAGATTGCAGGATTAGAGCCGAAAGAAACAGGACATACTGGCAATAAGGCCAGTTGATAAGTGTTATCTTGAAAGTCTTATCTCTAGATATATGCATGATCCTAATCCACAATTTAAAATAAGATTATTAGCACCAAAATAGGTTATTTCTAAATGCTATTTCTTAGCTCCCCATTTGGGTCAAGCAGGGCCAGATTGATTCAATAGCCAAAGCTTTTGTCTGGAGAAGCACTAAACCCAGCCACTAAACTTCAGAAAATACTGAGTTCATGAAGTTAGCTTCCCTAGCAACACAGAACGCACAGATGACAATAGTTTATGGTTATACAACTACTAGTTGTGGGGAGCGAAGGCTAGCTTTCCAGGATCTCCTCACAGCTGGTTTAATAAACAAGAGTTTCAAGCCTGACTTATGTTTGACGGGACCGCAAGGTTTGCGTGGCTCATACAGTCCTTTTTCCCTGAAAATTTGTAACAGCTGCACGGAGACACAAGGACAACATGGTGACTGAATTGGAGCTTTAAGTGTCTAAAGTGTGAAAAAACAGAAATTTATACGATCCATCACACAGAGATCAGTGTGATAACTGTGTGATGACTGTTCCTTGTTGTCATTTTACAGAGAAGAGGAAATGGCGAAAAAATAATGTTGAAAACAGTGTAAACAAAGACAGACTTCTTCTAATCCAGTGAGTGCTCACTGGATTAAGTGCTCTGGTAGATGCGTGTTTTTGATACATCTCACCCCTGCAGTTTGGGAATGGAAGTCAACGGATGCCGCATAGAGGGAAAAAAAGTATAAAATCCACACCCATTCTCTGGTGTGGACTACTGCGTCTATTATCTGCGTACCACATTTGTGCGGGAAGCACAAGTCAGTCTTCTGTAGCATGTGGAGAAATAATCCACAACCAACACGCACCAAAACCCTATGATCCAAGTGCAGGACTTGTAACTAACCACGTGTCCGGGTTCTTGTCCACTTTGTGTCAACACCAGAGCAAACAGACGTCATGGTGAAGTCAGTTGAAGCAGGTTGAATTGGGTCTCACTCATTGACTGTATATAGAATGGACAGCGTGCTTCCGCCTGTCACCGTTCTACAATTTTGAAGCCAAAAAAAACAGTTTCTCTAGCCGCCATTGTGCAGCCAGAGCCTGCGCAGTAGAGAATTTCTGGTGGAGCAAAATAAAAAAGAGAAATAAAAATATTTATTTCTTCTTCTTTAGAAGGTTTAGTTCCCTCTTGGCTCTCTTTCCCGAAGTTTCTTCTATCCCCGATATAAACTACTCACAAACGGCAGCTGTCAACTATCGTAAAAGGAAACTTATATCGCAGTTTTTAACGTCCAATAACTAATGAGAAACCAACTTCTCAGAAAAAAAACACCTGAACACCATACAGCCAAATGACATCGTCATACCACCTTAGCGTAGGGATGAGAGAAATGTTTCTACGAGGTATCGTAATTTTTTTAAGTTTTCCCGGCTCATATCTGGAATACATGGGGAGGCGGGGCTTATGACCTATGGTGCAGCCAGACACCAGGGGTCGGGGCATCTGCTGGAGGCTTCAGTTTGAGCCGAACGTCGTTATGTCCACTCATTATACAGTCTATGGTCTCACTCCAACCAATACACCAACTTTTTAGGCAGCAATTCCAGCTTGAAGTCGCCTCATTTCAAAGTCTCTGTCCAGATAAGTTGAATGTGGTATGAAGATTCTCAGAGCAGATATCAAACCCAGTATCAAATGATACAACAGCAGACAAAGGCATTCATTCTTCATTTTGACTTTTCTATCCAGATTAAATAGCTGCTTTTTTTCCTCATCACATATGCTAACACCATTTGAGGGAGAAAAACACTTGAAAAACTCCCTCTGCCGTAGCGACGTGTCTTCTGTCACCTTGTCTGGCTGCTTCTCTCCCCCAACTCTGTCACCTCCTCCTCCTCCTCCTCCTCCTCCTCTCCAGCCATTTTTCTGTTTTCATCGTACGAGCACAGAATATGTCCTGTCCAGCTGCTGCTACTGCCTTTTTACTCAGCCAGACCAAACACCCACAGCACAGGAATGAGAGAAACTGTTGTTCAATCTGCTCGCAAAACAAGTCCAGCTGGGTTGCCCAGACACTCTACAGACTATACTACAAATATCAACTCCATCCAATAAATACATGGGGAATGGGGTGAGAGTGGGGAGGCCAGTCTCAAACTCAAGCTGTAGCAATCTTTAAAATGATCATGTCTCCAGAGAGATAAGATGCGTAACTAAACCAACTATTTCAGACCTCCAATCTTGCCAAATTGTTTGAGTAGCTTGGTAAACTTTGAGGTTCTTGTACAAATATACTGTGGTCAACCATGATACAATAGATTAAATTGTGGCCAAGTTCCACAAATATGATCCATAACCACAAAAGGTGCAGGCTAATTACAGCTCAATTTCATTCTAAAATGTGGTAAAATGCTTCATTTCCCCAGGATTTGACAAAAGCCGATCCTTGATATTTGAGATCCTTTTTCATTCAATAAAAAGAAATTGGTGATGAACTTTCATCACGTTGTACGTCAACACTGATCCTGCCAACTGAGACATACCAACCCTGCAGCCAGACTCTAGTGGAAGACTGGACGGCTCTGCTTCTTACTTTAATCCCTCACTGTCATCAATGAGAGCCTCATTTTTATGGAACTTTCTATTTTTTCTCTAAATCAGCAGCAGACGGGACTTTGGGACGAGAACTAACACAGACGGGACGGTCAGATCCTGGTCCAGCCTGATAGACTCAACATCAACATCTCATCACTGCCCCAGTCCCATGAAACCCCTGCTGTCCAGCTGTGAGGTCACGTCACATTCATGGTTCAGATAACTAAAGCTACAGTTTGAATAGTTTCATTAATTCTTCAGCAGCTGTCTGAAAAGTTGAAGGCAGGATTTGAATCACAATCTCATCATTTCTAATAGACTGATGCAAATGCAAGAAGATTTGAGTTCTCTTATTCTCTTATTCATGAGAGAAAACATCCAGAGTAGATTTAACACACTCTGACTATTTAACATGCTCAGGTTGGTGGCACTATTTTCAAAAAGGGGGGCAGGGATTGGAAACTCCAACGGCTCAAAACAACCTGAACTAAACTCGGTACCACCCTTTGGCTCTGCAGTGGTGCGTTACACTCTGTGGGTCACACCCACGCAATGCTGCGCATGAAAAGATGCTACTGAGGTATAAAAAGGCTTAGTGGGATGTTTTCTTCAGCAGCTGCCCTAACCCAAGATCTTCCACTTTATTTCTAGCAATCTGTTGAAAGACACGTGTTATTGGCTGCTTAACAGCATCCAGCAGATCATGGCCACATCTTCGCTAAAAGGTGTCAATAACATAACATTTGCTCCTGTAAATAGAAAAATTAAAGGCAAGTCAGCTTTAAAGTGGCAGGTATGAAAGCTACAGATGGTTTCACATGTCACAAGTAAAGCCATGTGCATTAGCATTAAAGGATTTTGTGGTCTGAGTTGGAATAAGTGAGAAGTCAGAGGGCGGATACTTAGCTGGAAAAATTACAGACTTATGAAGATCACAAACTTTCATCACCACTTTCTGCCTCTGAGACTCGAGGGGAGGTACAGTCAGATAGGAATCTTGTAAAAATGTAACCTTTGAATCATGTTGCTGTGGAAATGTTTTTGCAAAAGGCCTCACAGGATGTCTGCATTCGTCTTAAATACCACAATAAAGAAATATACCAATTCAAGCTCTAGTGGACTATTTCTTACAGGAGCACCAACACAAAAAACTGACCACGTGGCTCTAACCACAGCTCTAGATTTGAAATGACACTGACATTTACAAAAGGGAATGAAGTTATCTTTACGCACCACTCTTTACGTTTTATCACGTCTCCTGCATTGATGATTCATTCTGAAGGTATTTCTTAAAAGGCAGGAAGTTGCAATGAAAGATCATAAACGAAGAGGGAAAATGTAGCATGAAACTCCTCAAACTTAAAAACATATTGCAGGGTGAGCTACATGTGTGAACACAAATAATGAAATCTTTCACCCTTTAAAATTTTTCTGTCCACATCCTGGTAAAGTTTTGTTTGAAGGTGTTGTATAGCCAATAAGAGTACACCAGGAAACTTTTTGGGAACTTCAGCAAGGACAGACAGGCAAAAGATACTAAAGGTATGAATAAAATAAGAAAAGAAAATCATTTTTCAGACAGGAGCAATAAAAATGTCTGCACATCTATCAGGCTGCTCTCTATTGGGCTATTTGGCAAGTTTCAGCATTATAATGAAGCTACTGAAGCATGTTTGGAGGCAAAAGTTTCTTTAAAAAATTCTTGGATTGCATGTGTGAACGAGGCTGAGAGAACAAAGTTTTGAAATTTTTCACAAATTCTGATTTTCACAGTTTGCTGCCTCTGTTTTTATGGTGGACAATTTGTATGAAGTCTTGATATTGATCAGATGAAATGCATTTACTTTCAAAGTTAACCCCCGACATGAAAAATGATCTCTAGAAAAACCCAAATTTGTGCCATTGCCAAAACTTCTGGCCGTGACTGAACTAGGCTTGTCCAGCAGTGACACCTAAACCAGTTTAACACTTCTTTGTGAGTTACATGATGATTGCTAATCTTTCAGTGATTTCAAAACTGTCTCTTTCAGTTATGTTGTATCTCAGTTTGTGAGGTTCAGTAACGAAAAAAAAAGGTGATAAAAAGCCCTAGTTTCGTTTATACACCATTAACCGCAAGCTTTTCACATATGAAAAACAACAAGCTGTTATCACAGGGAAATGTAAAACTGCTCTTTTCACGATTCATTCACTGCACTTTCACTGTTTGAGAATGTTATTCAGGAAAGAAAACCACGATCTTTAAAAACAGGTACATGTGAAACTGAACAAGATATGATTTACAAGAATTTCAGGGGAAATATGAGCCAAGAGCCTGGAGTCGGTTCAGAAATGATGTTGTAATGAGTTTGTAATGCACAAAAGTGTTCTGTGTTTGTACTTTTCTCTGTTTTACCACATTGAGCACCAAGATTTTCAAGGGAATACTTCACTCTCATGGAAGCTGAAGTCTTCAAGATCAGTCCAGACCTGCACTGATCTGCTATTCTTCAATTTCATTCATGTGATAAAAATGTAAAGATCAATTTTCAGTTGAACAGTTCCTGTTTATTTAATGTTGTCATTTGGCATATAACATTTAAAGTTAGCTCACTGATTGTTCTGCCTCCTTGGAAATTGTTTCCAGTGTCTTTTGTGTTGGATGCAGAAACTCAGACATCAGCCAATCTTATTTCTAGTCAGAAATACACTGAAACACTGAATTTAGGCTTCATTCACCTGGTGAATATACTTCTCATTTTCAGATATTCAAAACAAATTTGGACTAATCAGAGGCTTTTGAATGAGTATAGGTTGTTGTTTTTTTTTTTTTGAAGACTATAGTTGAACAAATTTGTTAAGATTTGTGGCTGTTTGCATATTGCGCTTTTAAAGATTCGCTGACATCTTGTATTTGTCTTTCAAATGTGTTCAAAAGGAAAATAATTTTAAAGAGAGAATACTATTTAACTGTTCAAGCTCTACATGGTTGTCAACGGATGGTCATGGTCTTGACATGGTTTTGACTCTGAAAAAGTCTTGGTCTTGGATTGGACTCCACTCTCAAAAGTTCCCATCTTGACTTGGTTTCTACTCTCAAAAGTCTTGGTCTCGAGTCTCTTGAGTCTTGGCCTAGAATTGGTCTCTTTACTCAAAAGTCTTGGTCTTGTCTTGGTCTTGGTGAATTCTGGTCTTGGGCAGGTTTTGGTCTGATAGTGTAGTCTTGAATACAATGCTAATATCAGCCGAGCTATGGCTTTAATAAGTCTGCACATTTTTCAACATGAAATAAAGAGCATTAAATCTCAGGGCTTTGCTGTGGCCTTGTGGTGAAGGCATGTGCCCCATGTACAGAGGTTATAGGTTGCAGCAGCCACTGGTTTGACCCCTGACCACAGCCTCGTGCTTCCTCCATGTATCCTGTCTCTCTTACGCTCTACTATCAGTAAATGCCAGAAGAATAATCAATTCCTTTTGTTTTAGTAGCACAAAAAAAGAACAAATAACAGCTACATTTTGAAGTAGTGGTACAGTTTTAGCATTTTGAATTGTCTGATTACAAATGCCCCTTTTTGCATATACAGCTGCTTTAAAGTGGCTAAGAACGATGAAAGTGGACCATAATTCAAGTTGATGTTTGACTCTCCAGTCATCAATACAGTCCCCTCCTATCTCACACCAGATAAAACGCCTCTGTTCCCAAAGAATGCACTTTGTTGCCGTCCACAGTTGGGTACAGGAAGTGATGTCAGCCTGTGTGCCAGTTAGGGACAAATCTGATATTCCCACAAAGCCATTTCCGAGGATAAACAAACAGAGCCCTCCCCCCCTGTGTGTGCATACACATCCTCGCATATCTCGTTCCCAGAATCCTTCAGCGGGCAGGCTAATTGTGTTTCTCAGATGCAGGAGAAAGTCAAAGTCGAGATGATCACCTTACACATGTCAACACATGCTGTCCAAGACTCTCTTCATGAAAGCATGAAGCAGGGGAAGACAATAATGACACTTAATGCGTTGTGAATACACTTTTCCAATAATGCACAGATATAATAAGGCACATTTAATGAGAATGAATACAGAATAACAAGAAGGGGCCTCTCTGGTTCAATATACTTTATCTCCTCCCTACCTAAGATATCCCAGTTCCCATATGGTCTCCAGGATTACATGAATCCCTAGTCTCTGCTCTTTTTTCCTGCAGGGCATGATTCCCATGGACCACGCAACCCAGTTTAGGGAGCGTAATATTCTGCCTGCGCTTGTTTTCCTAAGGGGCTTTGGACTGGAGAATCACGAGCTGTAGCCGTACACTGTTGACATTAGCGCAGCCCACTCACCCCTGAACCTTCAGCCACTACTACAGGAAGTGAGTAAAGCCTTTCATAAGGGTAGAGTAAGTTCACTTCTCTGGCCTGCCTCTGAAAAGGATTTATCTCTGGACTGTAAAATTGGAGGCACAAGAGAAGGAAGCTGGAATGGGATGAAGGGAGGAGCCCAGGGGTGAGCCTGAACTCCATTAGGGAAGTCGTAAACTTCCCCATCAAAGTGTGAAATCTGAAGTCTGAAATCCTGCAGAACTGCCTGTAACTGAATATCACCCAAACATCTTTATTGGTGGATTCGTCTGCGGTAATCTTGTAAGCTGGCGCATGATTGAAGAAACAGCCAGAAGAAGGGAGTTTCAAAGGAAAACTTATTCCTATGTGGGTGAAGTGGAGATAAAGGATGTATACATACACAAGCAAGGATCTTCTCTTCTGGATCTGAAGTATGTTAACAGGTGCTCAGGCAATAAATAACATCCCTGTGGAGGTAAGAACTTCAGCAGCACTTCAGGCTCTGGATACAAAGGAAAAACATGATGCCAGGAAAATGCATCTCACTCCTTTACAGGAGCTGAGGTACAGGAGGGGGAAGAATGGAGGCAAAAAGATCCTGTGAGGAGTGTTTGTGTTGATTTCGGCGCCCCCTGTGGTCAGGGTGAAACTTCTAATCTTTTTCCTCTGATCTTATCGTGCACATGTAGGATAAGAATTTCTGAAACAATCAATTTTGCTGTTTTTAGCAGTGAAATGTATCACTCATTGAGAAGACGGTCTTGTATGTTTTAAAAGGTCATAAAATGGCATTGCCTTGACTCTCTGTCTTTTTTACAAGCTGTTCCTCTCTCAGGGGTTTCAGTGATGATAGTGTAGACAAAGAACAGAGAAAAGCCAGGCTGGAAGCAGAGCAAAGTGGAGCTCTGCTGAAAGCTGAATCAAGACAAAAACATAGTCACACCAGGTCAACAACCTGGTATAACTGTTCAAAAGTTTTAATCACGATTGGGATTATGTTGTTCATGAGAATGACTAAAAATTATTACCCACAATTTCCAAAGAGGCCCTGGACTGGGTACTCCAACTCCAGATAAAGTCTGTGCAGATTATCAGTTCTCTGAATCTCTAAATGTCTTTGTCAGCTGGAGGCGTAAAATCTACACAAACTTAAACTGTTTCCCAAACCTCCAATAGCATACTGCATACTACATATGTACTGCTTTTGCATGGAGTATGTAGTCTGACTGTTCTGTTGGGTCTGTTCTGCTGAATGTAACACTGGTTTTTGGTTTTGGAAAGCAGAGTAAGGCTGATGGGAAAAAAAGAAGCTTCAGTGTAATCAACTTTAAAAGATGGATAAGTAGTTGATGTGGACTTTAATACATTTTGTTAAGTAAACAGTTACTTGTTGCTTGTGAGATGGGTATCATCAATTGCCAATGGAAGCAAAAAGTTTCCCTGCCATTTCTTTCATGTAACCTCATTGCTATCAACAGGCGTGTCCAACATTTGTATTGTTTGACTGTAGTTATAATGCTAATTCATTCTGGAAAGTTGTAGTAATGCACCTAAATCTAACCACAGCCCACAATAAACAGGAAAAGAAGTCAAACAACATTAGCATCATGAATTGTAGGAACCAGTGTTCAAGGTGAAATTTTCCAAGATCTGTGGGAAATCTGTGGATATTTGGCATATTGCAGATCTCGCTCACGCATCCCAAAATTCATACAACAATCAACAGGCACTGCTAAGATAGTGGGCGAGTTGTGAAACAGCTTAAAAGTCACTTTTGTTATCAAAGTTTTGAACAGCCTTTTTTATCCAAGACTGGATCATAACTCACGTATAACATGTATGGGGTCTCTCTAGCTGTAAGTATAAGCTTCTAGAAAAATGATTTGAAGGTAAACAAAGGCTGGCCCCATGTTGAAAATCTGATTTAAGCTGGTTTCAAACAACCCTGGAGGGAAAGAGCTGGAGTTGAGGTTTGCTCTTCCCCTCCTGGTAAAAAAAAAGAAAAAACTCACCAACTAATTTGTCAACACAGTTATGACCCTTATAGTGCCGAGAGAAGTACAACTCCTGATTTTTAAGTTTTCTCTGCAAATGTTTAACCCACAAAAAACCCTACATACACTCCGTATGAACAAATAAAATAAATTTGGATCCCAAACTGTTTTCTTCTTCTTTAGACTGTAAATATGTTTTCTACACTTTTACAGCCAGCCTCAAGTGGACACTTAAGGAATTGCAGTTTTCCAGCGCTATATACTGTTTTGGGTCTATTTACCTAATCTTTTTAATTTTTTTACTTTTACCGACTAAATTTCCAAATTTGATCACATCAGATCACTTGAGAGATCATTTCGAGAGAGGCAACTGTGCAATATTGAGGGAGGGAGGTGGAGAGTGAGTGAGTCTGCTTTATTTCTATCTCTAGAGTGCTATGTTTTTTTCATGTTTTTACTTCTTTTATATTGGGAGGGGGGGTGCTCTTATATCGTTGGTCTTATTCCTACTGTCTGTATTCATGGACTTCTTATTTATTTTTTCTGTCATACTTAGCACTTTGGTAAGGGGGAACCCTGAACCAATCTTGTTGTACCTGCTGTACAATGACAATAAAGCTATTTGATTTGATTTGATTTCGATCACTTGACAACAGTTCGGCTCAAACATTGATGTCTGCTTCCCATAACAAAGAACATTTAAAGTGTGCAGCATACTAACTTTGAGAAGTAGTAAACAACAGCTAACACAGCACTCGTAGCACAGCTGTGGCTGATGGGAATGCCATTCGTTTGAAGGTAATTGGTCATAAACTAAGTGCTGAATTGGTTTGAAAATAGCAGGATAATCATGTCAAATTATCCTTTCAAGGACATGGATACCTCGAGCAGATTTGTGAAAATGAATCCAGAAGTAAAACCGCAAACATCAGCCTCGTGGTGGTGTGTGAGGGAAAGTTTTCTATGCAGTGAGAAGCCTTTTGACAAAGTGCATTTGCTTAAACAGTTGACTTTTTATTTAATGTTAAATGTAATGTCTAGCTTCATTAAACCATTACCCAGTGCTCTATTATCCACGGTACCACTCTATGTCTAATTAGAAAGAAAACTCTCTGATTGATGGTGGTGCACCAATTTGACTTAATTCACTTGGATAAAAACAGATGTTCAGGAGTTTTCTCTTACATGAATAACAAGCATAAAGGAAAAAAAACCCTGGAAGGTAAAACTCAGGGTAAAATATGCTGTTATGACAGAAAAACAGACGTTTGGTTAGCAATCAGGTTTCCTCCCCTTATTTTGAGTAGCTGGTGGCTGTGTTTGGAGAATGAAATGAGTTGAAAAACAAAGATATATATATTCTGTATGTATTTGAGAAACTCTCTGAGAAAACACTGTAAGCTGTTGAGCACTATCTTGTTTCTTAATCCTTTTTTTGCTCAGATCTTGTGTCAGTTATTTTGTAAAAGGATGATCTTAAACTAAACAGATCTGATCTTTTTGATAAAGACAAAGCAGTTCATACCATTTGTGAAACTAAAGCCTGCTAAAAGTTGTTTCTGTTAACGACAATGAGCCTGGCTGTCATTCATTAGCCGCGGCGCACACAGCGAGCACCTGTTGCTAAACCGTCACCAACAGTGGAGGAAAAATGTTTAAGAAATGACTGTGAGCACGAAGCTACAGTCCAGGCACAGAGATGGACGTGAGTACATTTCTCTCTACCTCTAAATGCAGACATAAATCAGAGGGCTTTGAAGAGAGGGATGACAGGACTAACTCCCAGAGGAACACAGGAGCCAGTGTGTAAAGTGAGACAGCTGGGAGAGAGCGAGCATGTGTGCATACGACTAAAGATTTTACTGGCTGTGCTGCCACTGTACTGTGTGTCTCTGCTGATGGGTGCTGACATGTGCTGTCCAGAGTTATAATATGAAAGGACACAAACGGTGTCAACACAGTCACAAAAACAAGAGGTGGCTGTTCTTCTTTCTATAAAGCTGTAAAGGTTCAAGACTAACTCAATATCTCATCCTTCAGTGGGATAACCAATACAAAATATCATTAACGGGATAAAAATGTATTTATGTGATAACAGGGATAAAGGAATTCATATCAGCCACTTTGCAGAGTACAACACTGTGATGCTGACAACATTTTTTCTGTTATTGCCCAGTTTGAGCCCATAAGCTTCCTTCAGTTTATTCTGTAAGGAAACTGTTCTCTTAGCCAATTCCTTCATTAAAACCACTGAACGCTTTACAAGCTCTAAATTAGTGCAGACCTGCTTTATCAAAACATCTTATCCCCTGTTTATTTGTAATATTCATTAAGTAAATCTGATTTCAGAGGGTAATGTGCTCAGGCAGAGTTACTCAAATTGTGGTCGAGAGTAAATTGTGTGTTTTTATGGAACATTTGATGAAGAAAAAGAAGAGGAAAGGCGAGTTCACTGAGACCTGAAAAAAAGTTTCCTTGGAGTTTCCTTGGACAAAGATAGGTAGAATCGTTAAAAACTGTACTTCAGTAAGAGAAACATTACTTTAGAATAATGTGATCCAAGGAAAAGTAAATAGTACTACTCCAAATTACTATTTGAGTAAGATTAACCCTCTGATGCACGAATTATGAAAGTCAGTATCGGGATTTTTCCCTTGAGTGTTTTTATTTGTCTTAAAGCATGAAAAAAAATAATCCTTTTTTTTTCAAATATTTGTAACCAAGCATTTAATATAAAACAGTGTGAACTTAATGTAATTATGACTTTTTTTTTTTTGTTTGCCGCCTTTTTTTTTTCTTTGGTAATTTCATGAATATTTTTTTAATGCTTTGCGAAACATTTTAACTCTCTTTCATCCATTTTAACACTGAATAATTTACAGTTTTTACGCTTTTTCACCCTCAAATGTTTGTCTAACTTAAAAAAATATATAAAGATATTAATATATATAAATATATTTGGAAATAGAATTGAAAAAAAATTTTCAGGCCCTAAGAAGATTAAAAATATCATGACACAGGCTAATATGAATTTCCACCACATGAACCATTGAATTTAGGAGTAAATAACTTTTAAATAGGCGCCACTGTAATAACCACTATGCACCACAAGGTTAAGTAAGTATTCACTGAAAAATACTCAAGTACTGAGCAACTGGTAAAAAAATTCTGACTTTTAATTTCTTTTAAATCAGAGCATAAATGTCAAATAGACAAAAGTATGAAATGGGAATGTGCAAATTTGGATGTTGCCAAACTATGTCACTTTAACTGAAACAATAATAAATTAAATATTTATAAAATAACATAAATTAAGGCAAATTCAGCTACAAGAAAGGGTTTTAAATTATTGTCTATGTTTGAAACAATGAAACAACACAACAGGCTCAGCTGGCAAAAATAACAGTCAACATACAGCGCTCTGTGTCCATGCATTATATGTGTGTTTTTGCACGTTCTTTCCCAAAGAATCACTCAGTAAAGTGACTGTTAAGCTTCAAACAGCATTTTTTCTTTCATACTTTGCATAAATTAGTCACTTTGTTTTGGTGTGGGGCCGGCAGAGATTTTGTTAGCGGTCATGTGACTGCCTGGCTGCGTTTGATTGGTGAAATTAAGCCACTGCTGGTTACTTTGAACTGGTGAAATAGAGTCAAGTGACGGTGCCCGAGGCAGAAGTCTCTCTGATAAACCAAAACAAGTAGGTCAAGCAATCAGTGTTAGCTGAATAAAATTAAAAATAGACTGGGAATGTGACTCAGTGTAACAGAGTAAAAGTTTCTTCTTCACAAAACTACTCGTAAAGTAACTGTGTCTTGCATTAAAACGACTGTGGCAATTTCAGTTTGTCTAATGTAACAGTAAATGTAGAGTGTTACTATCCACATCTGTTGATTGCACATTGTGAACCCCCCCACCATCAAACAATATGAAAGATGATGGAGACACATGACTGTCCTGTAAGTGGTTGATTTAATGTGCCTCCATAAACTTAAACAATTTAGCTACTTTGTGGCACTAAGGCAATGTTTAAAGAGCACATGACTGTGTTGAGACACTATAAGTGGACTCTCTTCTCGCTCACCCTGCACATTCCTGTACTTAAAGCAGCCTGAGAAGTACCCAAACAGAGGAGCCCTTTCTGGTTAAACAGAGAGTCCTGCTGCTTCAGGGGCATCTCACTCATCAATCATACATGCCTGCAAAAGCAATGTTCTCTGACAGCTGCATGGTGGGAGTTCTTGGGCAGCACATCCCTCATCTACATCCACAAATATTCAGACTCAGTAGGAGAGACACAGAGGTGTTCCCTCAGGTCAGCTCTGTTGTCCTCTATGATATCAACCTCATTTCATTTGAGTCAGTGCATCTGCATTGACAGAAATACTCAATGTGTGGTTTTCTATATCATCTTCATCACAGCAGTGACAGGGGGCAGTAATAATACATGTTGTGTGATACTGCATAGATACTCACACAAAAGAAGACATTTTTCAGAAAGAGGTTTTCGTCCATCCCAAGCACAATTTACGATGATGTTTTCTTTTTATGCCAATCATCCATCATAAAGTTGTGCACACACTCAGCCTTGATCCTGTGATGTTTGACAGGAACATCATCGCTCAGATGTGATAAAAGCAGGGTCTGTGAGAAGCAGCAGGTCGCCATCAACAGAAGGCAAAGGGTGAAACAATGCCGGGTCTTTGTGCCAGTGTGTGAGCCCAGTGTGAAGGAGCCACAGAGGTGAGAGAGGGCACGGCAGACAGCCTTTTCACACCAGCTGGAAGAGACTACATTCCTCTAGGCTTCTTCATCTTTAGGAACGGGAGGGCAGGGAAGAAGAATGACTTGTCAAATGCCACGCTGCCTCCAGTATTGACATGCACAAAGGCCACAGAGAGGGCCTCTTAACTGGACAGTTAACAAATTGAAAGTGGAATGAATAAAAGCTTTGTTGAAACGATCGTAAATCTCTAAAGCTATAAATACAATTTTAGTTCAGAAAAAAAACGTTCTGTGAGGCACCAGGGATTTCTACTTACTCTACAAGGAATGCACCAAACTGATCCTGGTATCAGTTTGATATTGATCTGATAAAGACTCAAAAAGAGAAATTTCATAATAGTGATCCACAGCACGGCAAAAAACTGAAATCCAAGCAAGTCATTATAATTTTTTTCAGTAGAAATTGTCTTATTTTTCTTGAGTTAAGCCACATTCACCAGACCAGGTCATAAAAATGTCTTTTTGAGTTTTTTCAGGACAAAAATGAGGTCTGAATTGATTGTAACAAGTCAAAGAAATCTGCCAGTGGGACAAGTAAAAGAGTTTCCTGCATTAAGACATCTTTCTAATTCCAAAAATCTTTATGAGTAAATTTTTTAATCCTTTTGGCAGATTTGTTTGACTAGCTACCAGCAACTTAGACCTAATTTTTGTCTTTAAAAAACTTAAAATAAGACATTTTAATTACCTGGTCTGGTGAATGTGGCTCAAATAAAAAAACATGTCAATTTTTACTAAAAATAGCTAAAATATCACAAAGGAAGATAACTACAGTGGTTGAGCAGTTGGGAAATATTTCTTGTATTTTTTTTTGTTTGTTTGTTTTGGATTTGTTTTTGTAATCAACTCTGGTGGCAACTAGAAACGTGCAAATTTAATTCCTGACTTTTCCCCTACTGAGGTTTATAGATAAGCTGTAATTCCTTTTAGTTATAGAGATTTACTCACCATGGATTTGCACATTTATAACCTAGTAGAATGATACTACAGCCAGTTTACTTTGGTTCACAATATTAGAAAAGTTCAAAGTTGACATAACACAATTCTCAATCTCATCCTTGTGTTAAGGATGAGAAAATGTTAAATTAGTTTTGATATTATATGATGTTAAGGATGGGATCAGGATGCATCCCAATACTACACACTCAGCTAGTCAAGTGTGTGTGATGTCACATCATGAGAAATGTGAGAGTTTTAGCTTTTAAACACACAGCTGGAGCTCCACATAAACACTCACATACTCAGACATGCACATACAAGGGATGTTCCAGAGCAACTCATTCATTTGCAACAGGCAACAAGCCAAAAGGACAGACACAAACTTAGAAAACGGTCAAAGTGAGAAAAATTTACTTATTAAACTACACAAATTATGACAAAAACAGGATCTCAGAGTCTGCAGGTAACCTTGTGACACTAACATCAGCAGAAGTAGCACCTTGCTGCTCAACATCCACATGAAAGTGTTTACAACTTTACCTCCACTGTCTAAATGAAAGTACTACCTAATCACATTTTGCTCAGAGGACGTCTGTCATCCCCTCAGCAGAACTACAGTATTATGGTAGATGTTCATGAGAGGAGTTACAGATAATAGCCAAAAATAGTTCTGGTGCTGATTGGGTGAATGATGCTTAATTTTTTCATTGACTTAACACACACAACTCCAGCACATACACACTTGCACTACCATGCAAGCACCAACACCACACGTTTCCACCCCCTACCATCCATCCAGCTTCTGTTACTACCTCTGGCAAAGGATCAGTTGTAGAACGTCTAAAAGAGCTGTATTCACACCAGCATTAAAAAAAAGGTAATATCTTACATAATATCCGAGAAAGCCCTTGGAAAATGAACCAATGTGCATCATGTGGCTCTGAAAGAAGTTTTACTACTGTTTTAAGCACTACTTGAATAGAAAGCAAATCCAGAGTATATTCATATTCAACTCTCTTCAGATAGTGTCACCTAAAGTCAGTAGTACATCAAAAACAATAAGCCATACAGGAGTGTCCAGAGTTAATGCCAGAAAGAGACAGACGGCATCAAGTTTCTGGTGTGAGGCCACCAACTAAGATACAGTTGTTGAAATTTTCTGTTTTAAGTGAAATATCTGAAGTAAAACAAACAGAATGGAGAGTTGAAACAGACGGTATGTCCACATTTGTTTGTGTGTTTGTGTCAGTGATCTAAACTAAATATCTCTTATCAGGGTAAAGTCAAGGACCCTCAGTGGTTTCTGGACAAACACTCATGTTTTCCTAAGTATTCTTCCAAATTTGGGTCAGTGTCTTTCAGCAGGACTCATCTGGTGGAAACAGAGTTGGAAGGTGAGGCCCCAGGAGGGGCTGCTCTGATGAAAGACACCACCTGGAAGCCTTCAGCTGCAATCCCATATTAGGACTTTTGGTGAAGATTGGGAGTCATGCACTCAGTATCTGGCACCTTCACAGAGTGATTGGGCAACAAAAGATCAAATAAACTCACAGTGGTTGTGGTAAAAAGGAAACTACAGCAAGACAGAAAACACATTTTATCCTGTTGCTCTTAAAGGTTATCTCCACTGAGAGGCTCCAGTTTTTCACTATGACTTTTTCTTCTTTCAGTGAAGTCACTCCCTCTTACTTTTACTCTCTCTTACTCCAGTGGCTTATTTCCACTAGGCTCTGAAACACAATGGAAAAGGCATGATCACAGCAGCTGTCTTCCATTACTGGCTTTGACTGAAATTATTTACACGCCTGCTTACTGGAACTTTGGAGACAGAGAAAGAGAGTGGGGAGGGGGCAGATCTGCTTTACTCCTGCAGATTTGCGTAAGCGTCGTCTTAGCGGCAGACGAGATGGACCTGGATGCAGATCAGTTTATCTGGAAGGACAGATGTGTGAGCGTGTGTGAGCGTGTGTGAGTGTGGGTGGATGACAGAGAGAGAGAGAGCGGGAGGAACAGTGAGTGAATCCAAAGAACTAGTGCCCTATTTAATTTCCATGCTGCTGATAATTAAAGTGTGGAGTAGTAGAGTAACCTGTATAGAGAGATAAACAGACAGGGCTGAGAGTGTCTGCCTTGTCCTCCTTGACAGCGCTGTTAAGATAAAGGCCTCACCATGGGGGAGAGCAGACCTGTAATTACACACACAAGGGACTCCCGTTGCTATGTAAACATCCCAACCGCTCTGCTGAGCAGCACTCAGCCTCTGCACCGCGCCGTGCTGCTCCGGCTCCTCGCATGAATCACGGGGCAACATCTGGTTTAGCGTGCTGGAAGGGACCCTGTCGGTTTGGCACGCCGTACGTGTGTGGAGTGTGTCGATTTGGACCAGACGACCTACGCCTGCGCCTGCCTCTCTCCTCTCCCCCCCCCCCACAAGCTACCCCACCTCTCAGATTACAGCGGTTGCACAATACATCTTGGCATCCCCCCTTTTCACTGGCTTTAGGGAAGCATTGTGGAAATAGAGACAAACCTTTAGTTTGACTGTGGAGGGGGAAAATAACATTACAACCACTCCTGCCATCAAAATGACTTCAGTCTGCCAAGAGTACACAAAAAGCAGACAGGAAGTTGTTTTCATTGCTATAAAATAGACAGCTCTTTTTAAAACTTCGTACCTTCCAGAGATTTCACCACAGTGTTTATTTACAAGTCAGACAGGAACAAGGTAAATCTACTTGAGTGCACTTACATGTATTTCCACAACAGCACTAAAATTAAATATTAAAGTATAGTATAAATGACTTTAACTCCTTGAATATTCAAGCTACTTCTGTTCTGGAGTCAGCAAACAAATCCTCTGTTCAACCATTCAGAAGGGAAAAAGCTTTTTTCTGCATGTGTTGAAGGCAGCTCTGAATGAAATATGACAAACTGTGAGTACTGTAGGTTTATATTCATTAACTGTTAGTGACATATAAATGTTCTATTTGTTAAAGACTTCTTTAAGTGATGTTAAGAGGTCAGTTTTCTACCTAAACATCAACAAACTCTGCTTCTGACCAAAGAAAAATGTTCTCCATAAGGGGGCGATATGGGCAAAATGTGTCAGGATGTTTTTATGGCAGGATCAGAATCTGATACCAAGTATTCTTCAGTCTAAATAATTTAAAATCAATTCAAATATATCCTCTGCCCTGTGTGGCATCATTTCTATGTTTGCATTGCACATGTTTTTCATCCAATGACAAAATTATGAAGCATTTGCACTTATATTTCCATCATAATACACAAATGAATGTTGTTCAAATATGTTAATTATATAAAATATCATGTTTGGCAACCATTAAGAAAACACAATTTTAAATCTACCACAAGAACAGGGTATTCCATCAACCACACATATCTGAGGAACCTAATGAAACACCTGGAAGGTTATTAAATCCCTGTCATATCTGCAGATAAACCTATTTCTTAACTACTGTGATGTTCTAGCCACTTTTGGGTATCAAAAGTGTAAATAATAAGTCTTATCTGCAAATCTATAAGCCTGTCCTTCTTTAACTGTTAATTTAGTTACTGATACTTGTTGAATTATCAGTAATGTAATAGAAGTATATTAATTTTGAGACAAATTACGGTCACCTCAATTATGTTTTTTGAAAGGCTGTGTCTTCTTAATTCAAAATTAAGAACACTTAAATCTCTCAACTGGATTTTTATTTTTTGCATTAATGCACGTGTACACTGCACAACAAATGTTTGAACAATGGCCAAATATATATCCTTAGTTTTAGAAATTTAAAAAATGGCCTATTGAAAAGTCTAATCCTTAAATTTCCCAAGTACAGTATGTTATTTCTGACGCAGGGGGAGGCCATCTTCTGCTATAGTCTGAGTCTAAACTCTGACTTCAGTGGGTGCTTGAGTCGACATTATACAACAGGCATCTCAGAATTTCCAGTTTCTGAAATCAAATGGAAATTACCACGACCTATTGGATCTCTAAAGAGAACATTTTAAAGGCTACATAAGCCAAGGATTGGCATATCCAGCCTGAAACCACACATTCAAAACCTTCAAATTGAGCATATGGACTCCTCACAGGAGCACAATTGAATTTCCTTTTCCAGTTATTCTGGTATTAAAAAATTCCATTGTACCACGCTGCGGTCCAACAATAAACAGCTTAGAACAAAATCACATTAATGGTTCATCATTCATCAAGCTGTCCAGAAGTGAAATGAGGAAAGACCATTACAGGAGGGAAAACTACTCCTGCAATCAATAATTTTGGCTCGTGTCTCAGGGAGCCACCAGGCCGGCGTTGTGCCTCCAGTAAAACCAGCATCCTGCAGGAGCTGTTTCTGGCAAGTGCCGCAAATTAATATCTGGCATGGCTCCTACAAGACTCCGTTTTGTAACGAAACCCAAACTCAGCCCAATGTACTTGCCATATCCTTCAGAGAATAACAGTTGGCAAGCTGAGGACAGTCAACCACAAATGGTAGTGAGGATATGAGGGGAAAAAAGTTATAAAAAGCCAAAAAACTGGAGCGAAGCAGCGGAGGCCAGATCTGAAATATGGACGTCAAGGTGCTCTCGGTCGACTATAAAGAGTTATGGGAGGCACAGATCCTGGAGTGCATTACGCTGAGAGGAGACTCATTGCAGACTAATCTAAACATTACGTAAGAGCTCTCCTGACGAGTTTAGAGGGCAGATGTGTCTGTTTACACAGATGCTGTGAGATGATAGAAGAGAGAGAGAGGTGAGAGATTCTGGAGTGTACAGAAAATAGGAGACATAATGAAGCTGAATGCTTAAAGTCAACAAAGAAGAGGTGAATCTGGCCAAATAAAGGGCAGATTGTCCTATGATTATTTAAAAAACAGCTTCCTGGGCTGTTGTTTACTTGTTCAGAAGTCACTTTGTTTGTGAAAATGAAGGATCAGATGTTTGTCTGTCAGTCATTTTGGAAACTCTGCCAGTGCTCTTTGGGAGGAAAGGGCATTCAGTCGTCTTACTGTAAATATCTGTCCCTTGTGACACAGAACAACAATGCGTTGTGCTGTACGAGGAAGAATTTAGAGGAAAACTTCATACGTGCCTTCATTGTGTTGCAGATCCTGGCATTGTGGGAGAACTGATGTTTGCTTTACCCACAGCACATTCTGACTACACTGCTATTGTTTCTGTAAAAGTCAGCTCTGTGGAGTGTGGTTCAAACGTCCAGACAGCTTCTCAGATAATGACCTACGTTGGCAAGTGGGACGAAGAAAGCACGAAAAACACAAACCGCATTTTTTTTTGGGAGAGCTGGATTTGTAGCATGCCTCCTGCTGGGGGAATTATTCCTGCGTTACCACAGAGAAACAAAACAGGGATGTAGCAGATTTGAGCTGGAATGAGTCCATGTCCAAAAGAAAACATTGTGAAACCAGTTTCAGTCAACAGGACATCTCACTATCCAGGATTTAGACAGAGGAATGCCCGCTATAGCCTCAGAGTGGTTTGGTTCACTTTGTTTCCAAACTGACAGATTTCTCATCAGACTGTAGCACTGAGTGTCAGGCTTTGGTCAGTAAAATGATTATTTTGGTTCAATCACTAAGAGACGAAAACAAAGTCTGAATACAGCAGGCATCGTGGTCATTAAAGCACTTATTCTTCCTTTAATAACATCCAGTGACCACCTCAACAACAACTAGAGACTCTGTCCAACTTTAACCAGTTTAGATATGTCCACAAACCAAAAACAGCAGCAATTTTATTCGATAAAACCAGAGTTGCATAATGCTATTAATGGTGCGAGTCCAGAAAAGAGAAACAAAGCTGAAATCAGTTTGGGAGATAATTATGGAGTCATTACCATGAAAAAAATATTTTGATGAAATAGTGCTGCCATAAACTTCTCTAGTCGTAATTCATAACGTCAGGAATAAACAGACAATAAATTGTCTAGTAACGTCCCAAGCATCGGAAAAGTGACAGGAAGTATAATATAGTCATGTCAAATCAAATTAACCCACAGAAAAAAAATCTGCCATGTTCTTCTCTCTGCCTGTTGACACTGTGGCAAATATGTTGGTTTTGAGTTATTATTCCTTGCTGGTAAACACACACTTCTGGCTCATCTTGAGAGTCTGCACAGGTGTGGCAGCAGTTTGATAACCTACTGAACCCAGACTATTTCTGACAGGGCAAAGTAAATACAAAACCTGTCCTGCAATCCAGACACCAACAGCAGAGAAGGAGAGAGCATCTCTAAGTTTCTGATTTCTGCAAAACTTCTAAAACCAGACGGGAGTGATATTCAGTGTCGTCATACTCCTGTCCAGGACTCAAACTCCAGTCTGGATTGGATCTAGTCTGCTGGACTAGTGACTTGACTTAGATTTAAGTGCTGACGACTCAAACTTGGATTTGGACTTACGCTCTGGCAGACACTCCCTACTGAACTGTCCGACTATGAAATCAGATCAATGGACACAAATGTAGAGTCATCAAATGTGTGTCCTGCACATCAAAACTGTCTAACAAAGTCAGTCCAGGCTTTTGCTGCCAATAATCTGGAGTCAAACAGTAGCATTTCTCATCCTAAAAGTTCAATGTTTTAAGTTCCACCAGGTGAGTTCCCTCTGTTCTGCTGTGAAGACTATTCTGGAACTTAGGCTGAGGTACTGGGGACTCAGCCTGGACTCAAAATCAGGTGACGATGACCTAACTTAGATGTTTCATTTAGGTGGTGACTTGTACTTGACTCATACTCCAACACTGACTCGAACTTGAGCTATGGTGACTCGACCACAACACTGGTGATAAGTGTAGTTATGTTAAAAGTAAATGTTAAAAATTGAGCTGAATGATGTCAGGATCATCAGCATAAATGAAGTTTCACTGTCAAGATTTCGCACCCAAAAATGAGTTAAAAACAGCTGTCAGACCTAACCCAACAAAAATTGTATTAGCAATGTTCCAATCTGGTTTTTACTTTGATTTCATCATTCTGTGATAATGTAAAAACAAGGTTTGAGTGCATTTAGAGGCTGAGTTTTAAAGGAATCACTACAAGAAATTCACAGTTAGAACATTCATTTGTTTCTTTCCAACAATCAAACATGGCCCTCTTAGAAAATCACCACATAGCCATGTAACAAGCTTAATTTTCATTGAAGGGGGCCTTTAATTAACATGACATGACTTGTGTAGATTCACCTGAACAGCAGCTCATTTCTTCTCTCTCTCTTTGAGTTTGTCAGTTTTAGTTTGACACTCATAAATAACCTGGGATTTGGCAATATCTGAGTCTCATTCCTGTCAATCTGGTGGATCCATGTGGGCCTGCTGACTGTTTGTTTCTGAGATTGAACTTGTCAGCACTTTCTTAAATGTAAATCCCCCTCAGTCTCAAACTTGACAGGTGCTGTCTAGAAAGGCATGCTGGGAGATACAGTGGAAAATCCCAGAGTGTTGGCAAAGTCATGGTAGTCAAACAACACAGTACTGGAGGTATGGTACATTATGATATCAGTGATAGAAGAGATGTTTGTGTTGACCTGAGGGTAAGTGGAGGATGTTCTTATACAGTTGATGGCCAATTAGTTTGACATGTAGCAAAAAGAGGAACTTACCTGCAGATGTAAGGCAGCATATTGCAAGGAGTAAGAAGGGAACAGGGTATCTTCTTGACATTTTGTAATGATCCTACAGTCTCCAGAATGATGCAGAACAGGAAACAGGCCTTTCTCCTCCTTTTTACCAAGGTTTCCCTTTCTATGACGCGGTGCTCAGGAAGTCAGCTCCAAGCGCCAGCTGCAAAGTGAACAAAAGTGGAGAAAGTCATCCAGGAGCAGCGGGTTGAATGGAGCATGAGCAAACAGCAGGGGACTGCCTGAGCGTAATAAACCTGTGGGAGTGATGAGATGAGACAAGAGGAGCAGTGGTTTGGAGAGAAGGGGATTAATCCAGGAGGGTTAATTAGGGGTCACGCATGCTTCAAAGGACCACGCTGCACACACCTTCCCATGCCCAGACAGAGTGTGATGACTGTGGGACAACTGAGTGGCTGGCTGGGTGTGAAACACTTTGGAGCCTGCCACAGGTTTCTCTCAGACTTTAATTGAGAGCGTCAGGAAACAGTGAATGCTCCAGTGGGGTCTTGAGTAAGCAGCTTAATACCACCATACTAATCAGCATGACCCGCCTGGAGCTTTGACGCTCTTAATCTAACCTCAAACACTGACCACCAAGATGGGACAGAAAGTTTATGGACTAGTGTTCACATAAGATTACCTATATTTTTAATTAAGCTTCAATTAGGCCCCCCAAAGAAAATAAAATCAGCCTTTGGAAAGTCAAATGACATCTAAATTTACATATGAAAGCTAAACTCAATTCTATAGCGGCTAAGACGTCATTGAATGCATTAAAAAGCTCAACTGAGGTTACTAAAAGGCAGCGGACTTGGAAAAATAACACAAAAGGAATTTAAAGCTTAAGAAACAGACTTTTTTAGTAGGAACATGTTTGGCTGGATGAGCCAAGGGATGGAGTAAAATGCCCAAATTATTATTATTTTTTTTTTCATTATAGTCGACATAACTGGGACAATTCTGACAGACAATATTAAGCCTGTAAGACTCAAATTTAGAGAAAAAATCTGCAAGTTGTGTGACCTTGTTACCTTATGGCCAGATCTATGAACACATGAACCATCCAACAGCACTGCAGGCTTAAATAATAAGAGCCACTGACCAGGGATGGGTACCGAAGCAGGTATTTTTATAGGTATCAACCAAATTCTGCCAGTACTCCTGAGTATCGGTTCACATAAAATCAAACCGTATTACGTTTTGGTACTTAAACGCATCCTTGTGACTGTGAGGGAGTGAAAGGGATGGCAAATCTCCATGCCAGACATGGACATGGAGTACAAAGAACTGGGTTTTAATTTGTGTATCATTAAGAGAAACACTGCATAGTTATTGTTTAGTTAAGGATTTCCTGGTGAAGAAATTTATGAAACAACTAAGATGTTACAGTTCAAACAGTCAAATTTTGTTTTAACTTATTTGTAAAATTGTATACATTAAGAAATCAACATGTTGAAACTGAAAAACTCTTAGATTTTATCATTAAACAAATTAACATTACCACATATACACACCCAAAAGTACCGACAATTGGTACCATTGAGCTCTGAGACGGATTCCTGGGTAATGTAAAAGGTACCTATCCCGACATCTGACCATGTATTGATGTGTTCTTTTAGAAAATAAAAGTGGTTTTATTTTACGCATACCTCAATATATGAAATCTAATATTGTAATATTATAATGCTGGGTCTTACAGGGTGAACAGATATTCCATTGGTTAAGCACCAAAAAGCAGCAATTAAGACACTTCCATTTGGTCACCTGGGCTCTGAAGCCAATATCTATAACTTGAGTTCAGTCAAACCTGTGATTGCAGAAATTTAACTATTTTTCTATATACCTTCATTAAATAGCCACTTGAATAATGAGGTTTTAGAATATTTAATCTAAACCCAAGCATTAAATCTGGAACCATGAAGACAGACAGCTAACACTAGACAGTCCCAGTACAGTACTTTTGTGCTGCAATGAGGACAAGCCTGGACACGCAGGAGCTGCAGATGACTCAGCAGGTGTCGAAATGAGCATCAATAAATCAATGGATCAGTTAACAAGATCACTAACTTCAGCTTTTGTGGGGGGGGGGGTATAAACTTAACAGCACGATGCCTCCTCCTGAAGGTTAAATATTGAGAAAGAGCAAACAGCTTCAGAAGCTAACAAAAGCTATTTGGGCTTTAACAAATCAGGTGAAATGTTTGTTGACATCAATTTGGATATGACAGGTAAAGTCATCAGCACACCACCGAAACTGTATTGCGAAAAGTTCCTGAAAACTCCTTGCTTCAATCTGAGTCCACTACAAATTTTTCCTACCACCCACGTTGCATAATTTCAGTGTAAAGATGGTGTAAGTTATGTCAGTATGTAGCAGGAAATCTTAAAGAAGTTTTACTGTGAGTGATCAGGAGGAAGGGAGGAAGTTATATGATGCTGCTGGAGTTATGTCTGGACTTGCTGCTTGGCTGAAAAATGATACTGCAATGCTGTTTTGTTGCAGTGGCCATCAGTTTGCACTTTTTATTGATGATTCAGGGTCACAACTAGGGGTACGTGCACTGTAAAAATTAGACAAGCATGTTTTAGTTAATTCTACTTCAAAACCTCTTTTCAAGCTCAAAGAATAAGTCAAATTCAATACATCTGTATCCCCAATCAAAAACAGCCTCAGTACGTGGTTCTGAATCTCACACCTGTTTTACAGACAACAGGGACTTTTACTGTCTTAAGTTATTTTTAATGTTTTTATGTTATTACGGACAGTAGAATGCATAGATTTTTTTGAATGGCAAGGGTGAAAAGAAAAAAAAGATGCGTTTTTGCCACAAAGAGGGCACTTTCCTGTCACTGGGGGCACTCTAACATGTCTTTTGGCTCCCAAGCTGGCACTTTAGCACACATTTTTGCCTCTCAAAAGATCAGTTAATCATGTTTGAGCCAGCCAAGGTAGCATTTAAGTGTATTTTGCAATCTAAATGAACACTCCCATGCACATTTTGGCTGAAAAGAAGGCACTTTAACATGTGTTTTGCTTGAGTTAGTTAATGGGACAGTCCAGGGTGATTTTTTTTCCATCCAACGGGGCAGTTTGTAGTGTTCTGCCAACTAGAAGGGCACTTAGGCACGGTTTTGTCTCAGAGAAGATGCTTGACCATGCTTTTTGGCTCCCAGGAAAGCACTTTGGCCTGTGATTTTGCTCCCAAGGGCACTTCAGAGTGTGTTTTGGCTTCTAAGAAGGCCCTTTGGCATGCATTTTGGCTCCAAGTAAGCACATAAGTATGCCATTTGGCTCAAAAGTAGGCCCTTTAGAGTGCACCAAAAGTGCAATTAAGCCTGCATTTTTGCCTCCCAAAGATGGCAGTTTATCACGTTTTAACTATCAGACTATTTTTTTCCACCTAAGAGGGCGTAGTGGTCTTTGCCAACCTGAAGGGCAATCAGGCACAGTTTTGGCTCCCAAGGGGGTACCCCAGCATGTACTTTTTAACACATGGATTTTGGAAGGACTGCCCCCTTCACCTGCTGATGCATACTGCTAATCGCAAATTTATTTTTTTTAGGTGGCAAAAAAGGAAAAGCTTTAGATGCCCATAAACAATGTCCGGCAGTTATATCAATTTATAACCAAACAGATAAGATACATTTTTGTAGAAGAGATAACGGCTCCAGAAACAATTCAACTAAAAAAATATTTAAACATGCAAAAAGCATAGCCCATCCCAAGCAAGTACAGTCACTATAAATCACACTGCTATTTTCTGCATTGACATTGCCACTGTTCAGTGTGCTTGCATTGATACTCTATTAGAAAACTCTCAACTAAAATATTTGAAAATCATTCCTCAATAGGCTGTTAATATCTATTATTAATGATTTCTCTGGAACCAGTATCCAGGCTTCTTTATAAACCTTCAGCTGTTTATTGGAATATCTTGACAGGACTCACCATTTGAGTACACATCCTCTAACTTCCTTTCAGTATATTCTATATTTATTTCATTTGAAGGATTGATACAAAGGCTAAAAGTCTTTGCTAAAGCTCTGTGTCTCCACCTACCATTTTGAAATGAATGCTCTGTATTGCAGTCAATGACAACAGCACAGCAGTGTAAATTTTGCGCAATTGCGAAATTATCAGGGGTGCATTTCTGAAAGTTCCAGAGATGTCAGTCACCGGCTGTGGTGAGAAAAACCCACTGAGGACTGTTGACACCTTGATGCTGTTTCCACAACTATGTCAAAAGTTATTTTTATCTCTAGTGAAGAAAATGAAAATGAGCAAGCAAATTCTAAGTAACCTCTTTTTCCTCTAAATATACTTATTTTTAAAATTTGTCACTATGAATGAACTTTTGAGGTGCTGACTTTAGTCTTGTGGCACTATCCTTCAACAAGTACCCCATTGCATTTTTGGCATGTGTTTGTTGAGAATAAAAAACAGCTTGAAAATAAATTATGACTGTTTCTTTAAACTAAAAATATGTAACATGTTGACTTGATTTTCCTGGCCTTAAATGGACAGATTTAAAGACAGCAGATTGAAAGTGCTGTCACTGCAGAGGAGCAGAGCTGTAAGCATCAAAGCAGAGAAGCAGAGGATTTTAACAACCCTGGATGTGAAGACTGAGAACACATGTCAACATATTTTAACATGCATATAAACTGCAAATTTAAGACACATGATCTACAAATTATTTAAAGTGGTCCTCAGTTTTCTAAATTTAGGCTAAAAGTCTGAGTGGAAGCTCAAAGTGGAGGGTTAAAGGATAATATGGGTAAAAGTTGGTTCAAAAGGATCGTTTCAAACGTGTGTTTCTGGATGTGCTTTAGTCTAAGTGTTATCTTGCTTTTTCACAGCTGCAACCCAGATACTCAGCAGAGAGATGAGCTCTTCAGACAGTTACGTCTCCTGTTTGTCTAAGAGATCTATGCTTCAAGAGTACGAATCCGTAACTGTGAGTCGTGTGGTGAAGGTGCTGTGACTAGATTTACTCATTCGTGGTTTCCAAAGCTGCATGCGTGACTGGTTCAGAAAGTCGCAGATGTGCATCTATCTTGATGGTGGTGAACTTTAAAAGTTATATGGGAAGTGGTGCACAAAGAACCAAGGTGCATTGCTCTGCAGTGCAAGCTTCTTTCTCAGGACAAAAGGCTCTTTCAGCTCCGGGGCTTGGGAGTCATTTTGGAAGATCATGACAAATATTACACTTTCAGCAAGTCAGGGAGTGCCTGTGCCCTCTGTTTGATTTATGTCCCTCCTTGACCTTCATCTCCTCACAAGCAAACGCAGCCTTACTGTGTGGCAATACCTTTCATGAGTCAAAAGAAAAGCTCCAGGCCGAGAGGAAGCCGTACACTCTGTTGGTGTATGCAGCACTTTGAGATTTATGAATTTTTTAAGCTTACTCCTTTATTTTAGTTTGTGTTAAGTGTTCAGGATTTTACTCTTAAATCTCCATGCTACGGTGCTGGTTTTGTTGCAGCAACAACTCAAATCACCTCATGTGACTTCTCTTCAACCCTGACCGTCTGAGCAGAGCAGCTACTTCACCCATAGAAGATCTGGAAAGTACATCAGGACGTGCAGACCCCAGACATAGCGTCCTGCACACCACCAAAACCAAGCCACATACTTGTGGTGGCCTCGATGCTAAAGGCCTGGCCTGTATCTTTTTCATCGTATGCATGCATGTGCTGGTTGAAGTGTTGTTACGTTCAGACGTGCACATGTTCTTGCAATCAAAGAGCCGTAAGTGAGGAGAGCAGCAGCAAAGCAGGCAGGAGCAGAGTCTGTTTTCCATGAAGTATCCTCTTTTACATGAGTAAGATGTTACTTATCTGACATTGGTTTGTTTTATAAGTCATTACAGCGTTTGTGTGGTTGTATGACCTGGTGAAAGAGCTCCTCTCCTTTTTCAGTGATTGTGTACAGGCTGAGGACTGGAAGAACACCAAACCACCTTCCTCTTCTTTTTCCATCACATAAGAATGACTAACTACAGCATGAAGAGTCTTTCCACACACTTAAACAGCTTTCTGCATTCAAATGACCTCTAATTCTTATACAGTGAATATTTTTCAGATGAAAGCTGATGGTTTCTGAGTAGGACACGGGTTTATCTGTCAGGTCTACTACACATTTATCCTTGTGCATGGTTCTCTTATACTCCTTTTCCAAAATTATTGTGCAAAACAGCATAGAGATTGTGTCATTTTTTAGTGTTTCAAGCAAAATGAGATTAAAATCAGCAATGAAAAACATTCCCTGCAGTGTTTGAGACACATGTGGCAGAGCATCGCGGCTCAAATAGATGCTGGTTTGCATAAAACTTTCAACCATATGATGCAGATTTATGCTAAAGAAAGAATGATAAGGTTCCTTGTTTAATAAAACACCCTTACATTCCAAGCTGAATACAGACAAACTATGGTTCTTACATAAATCATGGCAGACTTGGTTGAAAACAACATTGGAAATTTTACTTTTACCCTTGAAAATATATGTAACAGACTGAGAGAAATGCGATATATCCAACAAAATGTCTGTATATCTCCATATATGTATAGTAAATATACAACAGGGGCCTCTACAAATTGCCCAAGATGTTAGATTATTTTCGGAATGAGACTGCACTGTCTTTGAGAATGCAAAAAGATCCATCGGTTTGGCAAATTGCATGTGACGAGGTCAGTGTGATAATCAAACCATAATTACAGCCTAATCCAATAAAATGTCTATCGGGATGTATCCATTAAACCACAAATATTAATTATGCGGGTATTTTTCCAATGTTATCAGTATTTGTTTAAAAAAAAAAACTTTTGATGATGTGAAGTAGAGAAACTGAGCACAAATAAACGACTGGTTCATTGTTATTTATGAGAATCGTAAGGCTGCAATAGTTATTAATAGTTATAGTTGCAATAATTCAATAGTGTCCGTTTTTTTTTATCCTGCTGAGACCTGAGCTTTTGTTTGCTATGGATTTTTTATTTCTCCTTGCTATTTGGAATAACTAAGACCTAATGGGTACAAAACTTAACTTGATCTTTGAATATGAAGTTACGTTTTAGTGTTATTTGTTAGTTGTTAGTTTCTCGTTGAAGGTGTTATTGAACCTAACTAGACTGTTTTATTTTGTTTTTTGGTCTAAATGAGTGTAAAGTTGTGATATTATCAAAAGATGATGTGGATGATAGGTGAAAGTGTCATGTCTGAGAGGCAGAAATTCAATTTCAAACATGCGGATACAGGGTCTTAAGAGGTCAAGTGTCAATCTCTGTATTAAATGCAAATTAATTGGACTTCACTCTCAATGACACAACTTTTAGGGCTTGTATTAAAACAAACAACTCAAATGTTGAATGAAAACGTCACTGTTTTGCAAATAGAGGAAGTCCAGTCAATAATATTCCATCCCATTGCATATTTGAGGTGAGTTGAATAATAAACGTCACTGATCTGTCATCCCTGAGGAGCGCCTGCTGCCAGAAAGTGAGAGCGCATAACGTTACACCGCGGAGCTGTTCTCTGTTAGTAGGAAATGATATAATGAGAAGTTAACAGTCTGCTCACGTCAAAAGAAGGACACCGAACAGGATAGAAGTGAACATGAAATGGACATTAAAGCTCAGAGAGTGAAGCTTCCAGCTGAAGCAGAGGAGGAAGGAAAGGCAGCATGAGACAGATGTGTTCAGCTGGATTTAAGGGCGGTAGAGCTCAACACAAACACTAACTTCACATTATACACACTACTTTTAGGAGGAAAAGTGTCCCAGGACCAAGTAATGTCTCTGAAACCAGTAAGCTGTAAAGCACGCACAGTTTTCTCTTTAAAAACAAGCGGACGTACCATGCAGTCAGTCTCCAGAAAATGCCAAGTAAACTCGGCTGAAGTTAGAAGTCGCTCCGCTGGATGTCAATATCAAACTCCCTCCTCTCCAGTCTGCTCTCCTGCACTATTTCCTTTGTTGTTTACCGGAAAACAGCTGTGGACGGAGCTGACGCGTTGTTTTCTTAAACACAGCGTGGATAAACAGCTCCTCTCGCTGAACTTTTAAACAGTTTACTACTATCTGTCTCCTTTTTAGTGAGGGCTTCATGAGGGGGCGGGGCTAAGAGGGAGGAGGCTGAGCCGTGTGCGCGCGCACGGCGGCTGCAGGGTGCACGGAGGTCCTGCAATAAGCTCCTCCACTCACTGCATCTGAAGTACTACTGCTGCAAGAGTTTGGGATCACATGGAAATTTTCTGGTTTTCCATGGAAACACATATGGAATTAGGCTGAATAGGAAAAACAGCTAAAGAACAGAACATGCTGACATTATCACAGTTAGAAAAAGTGATTTTTCAAGGAAATTATGAATGTGTTCATCATAGAAAAAACAGATTCTGCAGCATTGACTGTCATTTATCTAATGTAATTTCACCATGTGATTCCTGGAGCATCACCCAAACAATGGATGAGTTTGATGGAATCAGTAAACTGCTCCCACAACAACAGATTTATAGTGGCCTCTCCAGAACCTTCAGATTTATGGATGACCTCTTCTTTACTTACTGCTCACACATTTTGGAGGCACGTTTTGGTCATTAAAGGTGTGTTTTTAGTGCCCTTTGCCTCCCTCAGTTCAAGATAAGGCTTTTTTCTAAGCAAGTCTGCCATGAAATCCACACTGTTAAATGTAACGTGTTGTTTCAATGTAATACAGCTCTGGAAAAAAATTAAGAGACCACTGCAAATTTTCAGAAATCAGCATTTCTACATATATGAAAGTTATTCCATTGAAGTGTCTGTTGAATTCCAACACAAACACACCTGTTTCTACCTGTTTCTGCCTAATAAGGTACTGATGAGAGATCACCTGAACCAAAGCTTATTTAATAAGGAAATGTATAAAAACCATGTTTGTGGTCATCACCCTCCTCTGTGAAAGACTGGTGGAGAACATGACAAGACGCTTGAGAGATACTATTGCAAATTGGGTTTATTCTACCAAATAATGATTTCTGAATACTTCCATAGTTAAAACATCAGTAATGTGTTGTTTAAAACTGTACATGAACTTTTTTTTTTTTTTTACATTATTTGAAGTCTTAGAACAGTGGGCTTTTTTGGATATTTTGACAATTTTTCATTTCTGCAAATAAATGCTCTAAATGTCAATATTTGGGATTTGGGAGTAATGTTGACAGGAGTTTATATAATAAAACAAAAGTGTTTGTTTTACTCGAAACAAATACTTATTAACAGCAAAATCAGAGAAACTGAAAAATTTGCAGTGGTCTCTTAATTTTTTCCAGAGCTGTATATGACATAAAGGGCTGCTTTGAAAATGTATGTTTGGTCAAAAGATCAGTTTTGATGTTCAAACACCAACAGTATTTATATTGATTGAATAAGTTGTCTTGTGTCAACCATTGTCTCAGTTTGGTTGATTAAGACTTGCTAGTTAACGTAGCTTCCTCATGTAGTTGTTAGAAATAATTAATCTTTTTCTACTCAACTAACCTTTTGGTTACGTTTACCTTTTGTTTCATTTAATTAAATCATATTTTGCGGTTAACTTCACTTCTTCAAGAAGTTGTTAGAAATTATTTATTTGTTTATTATATCTTATTTGGACACTTTAGTTTTGTAAATCATAGACCTGAGATTGCCAGCACCATCACACATCTCAATGTACAGCAGAGTCTCATTCCCACTGTTTTCCCTTCTCACTTATGGTGTAAATGCTTGGTTGTAATTCACAAATGCATTCAGGGTATTACCTGAAAGCTGTAGCTTTACTGAAAAGTTCAGAGGGGCCAAGGGGATTGTTATGTCAATATGCATTACTGATTTATGCGGGCATAGAATATCAAGTAGAAATATATGTTTTAGTTGGGATGAGACCAACTTATAATTAAAAATTATCATAACAACTTCAGTTATTGTTCCTCATGCAAACAAATGTGCAAAAAATCCTATTTTACAGTGCAGCATCCTGAAATCACCTCTTCATTGTTGATATTGACACTGGTGTTTGACAGGTGCTACTCAGAGCAACTGCTAATTGACGACCTTTCAGACGTCTTTGTCTTTGTGGCCCCTATTGTATTCCTTTAATTGTACTGCTGTGCCACAAAAGTGCTCAAGGTGTTTGTAATAATCAATTAGCCTTATAAAATGATTAAACTGCTTCGGCAGTAACACCAGGAGATGACTGATGCAGCCAAATGACAGTTGCCAAAAAGGCCTTTTTGTAAACTGTGGATCATATTTTGAAAACATCCCATAGATTTCAATGAAATGGCTGAAATTGTTTGTGAATTGCTTGAAACCACAGAAATTTCCCAGACTTTCAGCAGGTAGTGTATATGTCAAATCTAAGGTTAAGCTTGCATGACTGCGCTGAAATGTTTTAACCATCTGTCTCCATTAACGGAGCAGACTTCTCCAAACTGTTATTGCAAAGGTTTGCTATAGGTCAGTCTTATCATATGGGGGCCCGTGCATTGATCTTTATCTACGTAGGGGTTCTCGATGCCAGATTGTGAGAATGTCTGGTTTTGCTGGGGGGTTGTAACATACCCTAACCCTAATCCTAGTGCGTGCAGAGCCTTAATATGAAACAGAAGTTTTTTCTATTACCATTCTTACACAACATGGAAATTTTGTTGAATCAGATTTATTCCACTGTTTTCTGTTTCTTATGTAGGGCTGCAACATGTTGTGAGGAGAAGGACCTGAGGAACACTTGTCAAAGAGCCCAGTTCATGGAGTGTGTTGAGTTGGTAATTGTTATGTGGTCTAACTAAAAGTCACTCTCATTATTAGTGAATATGGACATCCTGTCTGCATTACAGCATGAAGGTTTCCTGGTTCGATTCCCTGTCTAGACAGTTGTCTTTCTGTGTGGAGTTGTTATGTTTCTCTTTTGTTAGTTAAAGTTAAAATGATAATTTAAAAAAACATTCATCAGATCAGTTAGTGAAATCACCCTAAGTGTGAATTTTGTGAATAGTTGTCTGTCTCTACACGTTAGCCCTGTGGATAATGTTCTTATCAACTTCCAATAATTGTCTAATTTAGAGATTGTACTTATAATGTTTGTTAAGGTTATGAATTGACACTTTGATGTAATTGTTGATCTTTTCTCCATAAATATTTTCTTAGGGCACTGGACCCTGTCAGTATCTGTTTTAGACACATGCACAGTTATGGACTGTCAGCTGAATATCAAACATACAGAAGCTTGAAGTTTCCCTTTGACTGTGCAAGCTGGAATGGATGCTCATTAACTCTTTCAGTTACACATTTCAGATGATTTAATTTCCACAGACCCTCTTCTGTGAAATCTATTTTTCTTTATTTAATCTAATCCACCTGGTTGGTCCTACTGAGATTAAGAAGGCAGCAGCAAAAACATAAAGTCTGTGACACAAAAATACTAAGGGAGACAAGATATGGTTTACAAAACATAACATTATGGATAAAAAAAAGTTTTATTCACTATTAAGAGTGTATTTTATTTATATCTGAGTGCTTGCTGTGTTTTATTTCTCTCCCACCTCTTTCCCTCTGGCTTCTTCACTCTTAACTGTTCTCACCTGGATCTGCGATCAACACACCTGCCCCCATCATGCCATCAGCTAAAAAGGACTAGTCAGCTCTTACCTGATTATTGTGACATCCATGACTTGTTAACTCACTGTAAGTCCAGATGAGCTCATTGCCTTCCCCTTGTTACTTACCTGATTGCTTCCCTGCTCAACACTGTGATTAACACCTGTTCTCCCTTTCATTAAGGTCTCTCCGGCCTGCCTTGCTGCCTTTCACGGCAATAATAGATAAAATAAAAAAAATTTGTGGCAACATGTAATGCAAAAAAAAAAAAAATACAGATTAGAATATGAAATGTGATGCATGTTTCTGAACAACTAGAGATGATTTGAGGTCAGAATGAGGGTACTAGAGGAAATTTTCACTTCCCTCTAGAAATTTGGCACATTGCACTGATTATTGATTTAAAAACATACCCAAATAAATCACTATGAAGTTATTGGATCAGCAGGGTGCCATGGGATTTTTTATTTATATCATTTTTAAAAAGTGTGTTGCAAATTAGCACAGCAGGTTAGCACTACTGCCTCACAGCTAGAAGGTTAGAAGTTCAAATCCCAGTTTAGGCAAGTTCCTACTGTGTGGAGTTTGCATGTTTTGTGCATGCATTGTTTTTTTTTTGGTTACTCCTATACTGCAAAATCTGAAATCCAAAAAGTCTTTACGTCTGATTTCTTGTAAAATTGTTCTTATTATTCTTTATATGAGTCACATACAACTGAAAAGTCCAGAAAAATGTCTTATTTCAAAGTATTTAAAGATGAAAACGAGGTCAGAAGTGATTGTGACAAGTCAAAAAAAAAAACTTGTGATGGGATACGGACAATATGCTCATCAAATTCTTAAAATTTGAAAGATGTCTTCATACAAGACACTTTTTCTGTCCCCATTTGCAGATTTTTTTGACTTGTTTAAAGCAAGTCAGACCTCATTCCTGTCGTTAAATAACTTGAAATAAGATATTTTTTGTATTTGTCATTGGAATGTGGCACTTTTAAAACCTTAATTACTCTTTCATTGCTTTTTGTGGTATATACATGATGTGTTTTTTTCTTCAAATTGAGGCAAATTTATTTTAAGATTGAACAGAGGGACAGATAATATCAGGGCTGCAATAAACACACAGTGCACACAGGATTTCCTCCATAGATAAAGTTTTCATGGCTTCTGACATGAGGATGTAAAATATTTTTAAACCTCTCACAGGACGTTTTTCATCACACACACCTTTATCTCAGCCCCTCACAGCCCCGATCACAAGCACTAAACTGTACGCAGGCTGATTTCTCTGTGTGAAATCTCTCATACCCTCCTGAACAAACACTGCTCTGCGCTGCTTTCCTGTGATATCAGACTTCCACTGAAGAGGAGATGCCGTGTGACTGGGAACAACATAAATGTCAGCTCGGTGATTTACCGCTAATGAGATGACACTTTTGACAAGAGGGAAGGAAACTTTTGTTGTGCAAAAACACACAAAACAACCACTGATGTGCTGCTTTTGAGAGTTGACAAGGAAGCGCTCAAAGGGATCAAATTATTTTACATCTCATACATATGCATGTCGCAGTTAAAGTGCTCCACTTTGTTTATTTACACCGTGTTAGGGCTTTGAGTACAGCTGAGAGGAAGGGGAATAGAAAGCATAACAGTGCATCAAAGAAAAGTGCAATCTGAAGCTTCTTCACTTTCCATTAACGTAACTCTGCTCTTTGAGTGTGTGTTGGCCTCGTTGATTGCAGGAGCTGTCAAATCCAATGATGCTCTGTCAGATATGCTGCTCACAGTGCCTACCACCAAGTATTACTTCAGAAAACAATAAATGAGCTCAGAACATGTTTGTGCAACAATGCATTTCAGACAGTTTAGGATTATAAATATGAAGTTGTGCAAAATGAGCCAATATTTTTTGGAGCTTGGAGCTGTGAGGTAATTCGTTTAAAGTAGGCTCGGCTGTACTCTGAACAGTAACAGTAAACTGATGGACTCTTCACTATATATTGTGGGAAGCAGCAGCAGGTGGAGTGAATCTTTCAAATAAAGGACCAGAGTTGTCTCTGTGAAAGACACAAAGTTGCAACCAAAGGCCCAGCAGAGACAGCAGAAACAGACAAATCCTCACAGGAGCTTTATTTAGTTACATTAATGTGCAATAACTGAATGCAATACTGACTTTGCTTTGCTTTGAATCAGGTTGCAGCAATAAGTTTTGTGCAAACAGTAACTTTCCATCTCCAAAAATTCTCTTTTCATCCAACACCACCTCTGGATATTTGATCTGGGCAGTGAGTGTTATTGAACAACAGCTGACATGAGTCACAGGGAGTTTTCAGATAAGTAGTGAAGGGGAATCCGCTGTCTCATACTTACTCAAACACTTTATAACCACAAAAAAAAAAAACAAATCCAGAATCCAAACTGGACTCCAGCTGGCCCCACCTACAGAACTACAGTGTGGCTTTGAATGGACCAGGACACTTTCTCACATGGTCTCACTTTGTTTGAAATACCTATCAGTAGCAGGAAAGATGAGATGAGATTCATTCTTGTACGGTGCTTTCATTTTTTATTACAAGGTTTCTTCACTAAATCGAAGCAGAAAGACATCTGAATTTTATTCAAATGCCAAATTTCACTTTAATCCTTTTAGAAACCAAACCACATGCTGGTGGACTACTCCAAACATCTTTAGTTATTTGAAGAGGCTCCCCATCCTTACTCTCAACATATGGGGCATATTAGGTATAAACTCCAGCTGAGGGACAATTAATAACACATTTTGGTGTCAAGCTGCTCTGATCTTTTTCAGTTATTTTACGAATAAGAGGGTTTCCAGACTCTTTTAGGACAATATGGCTAACCTTTTCCAGCACCTCTCCTGTGCAGCCTCTGCGTACAACATGTACGGACCAAAGAGGGCAAAATGTGCTCCTACCCAGAGGCTAAGGCTGTGTGTACATGTGTGCTGACTGAGAGTGGTTCATAATTCACTTTGAGAAGAAGAGAGGACGGGGGCGATGATCACAAACATATTTCTACTGACTAGTAACAAAATCTGATTCAGACATCCAGCACAAACAACACATTATAATCCTTAGACAAGCGATCGTACTTTGCATGTTTCTTATTCTTTCGCGGCTTTGACAGATATGAATTAGAAAAGAAAATTGTAAGTGGAGATGGAAGAAAGATGTGTTGAATTTTAAGCAGTATTTGAAACCAAAACCCTGAATTCAGACTAAGGAATACCTACTCAGGCCCTCACCTCATGAGACCCTGGCATCAGTTTAGAGGGCAATTTTTATTTCTCCTTGCTTTCTGGGGTAAATTAGACCTAATACAAAAACTAAACTTGGTCTTTGTACAGGAAGTTATGTTTTGAGTGTCATTAGTTAGCTATTAGTTTTTAAGTATAAGTGTTATTGTTTATAGCCAAGAAGTTTTTTTCACAAAAATGAGTGTAAATCTGTGGTATCACTAAAAGATGATGGGTTAAGTGTTGCTAAATGTGGCTTATGGGTCAATAAAAAATGAATTATCATGGGTATTAGGGGCAAAAATGTATTGTCCATAATATATATGGACACAGGGTCTTAAGAGACTAAAGTATCAAAGGTGGGAACTCATTTTGCAAGTTCCAGATATTTTTTTGTGTATGTTGCACACACATGTGCTGACATTTTATGGTGTAAGCGACACATACAACTGCTGTTACATGTGTCACTAATTCAATACATTAACAGCTAACTGTCCCAAAGCACTTCTTGTGTATCAAGACATTTACTTGTAAATATAGATTTGATTAATGGAGTAATACTTTGGAAACCTACACCAGAACAGCAGCAAAAAGTATCTTTAAAGTATGTGCCACATAAAGAGTATTGTAACTTCTGCTCATAAGCTGCAGTAGTGTCCACCGTGTTGGTGTTTCTTCCCTCACTTGGGTGGAGGAGATTTTATTTATCAATTCAAAAACAAATACCCGTTGTTACTCCTCACATTTGAAACATCGGGGGGCAGATCCTTTTCCTAAATGACCTCCTCCCTCTTGAACAAGCTTCCTGTCATTGTGAGGGGACGGACACTGTGTGGGTATTTATGGTCTGGTTCAGCAGTCACTCAGGACACATGATAACCTGGGTTATCACCCACTCCTTTCACTTTCTCAACTCCCCAAAACTTACGCTGTATCATCAGTGTATGAAATGACATTGTTTTGGGTGAAATGTGGAAACATTAAATGACTTGAGAGTGAAGAACTACCAGAAACAAACACCTCATCACTTATGGCTCAGTAATGAGAGAAATCACTGTCTGGTTGTATAAAAAGGATCTTTATACAATTTACAATAAAAGCTGTGATAGAATTGATTCCAGCTTTTCTCTTATGTATGCAGAGATAAACAGTCAGCTCTTGAAAGTATCAGACTAAACACTTCATAACAGTCTCGGCCTACACAGCTTTCTGTGTTTTCTTTTAAGAGTAAAAGAACTTACTGTGGCAATATATTCCTTTTTTGTGTATTTGAAACTGAGAGTATATTTGTCTATCACTTTTAAGTGTCAGAGGCTAAGCACAACAATGGTCCACTAACATCTTAAATCAAGTATCTGCCTGCAAACGGATGGTTTATACAACAAACTGCTGCCAATGGCTCCATCTAGTGGACAAAATAAGTTTTTGCTGAACTTTGAAATTCTTTTTTCTTTTTTTTTTGCCACTTCAGTAAAAATCTTCAGTTCACAGGTAAAACGGAAAAAAGTGAAATAATTCAATCAAGGAATTTGACATTATTTTCAAGCAAACTAATAACCCAGACACTGTTTGATGAAGTGCCTAAGGATGTGATGAGATACATCAACATCAGTGATGTTTCCACGGGTCCTTCAGTGAGAACACTACAAACATATAAAGAACCTACAGACTTACAAATTGAAAGACTGCATCCTCATTCACTTATCATTGTACACATCATATTATACTAACATTAATATTGTGTTGTCTTATATTATTAAACGTCTATTTTTTTTCCATTACACCCCCCAAACACACACAGACATTAATTGTATCTCTGTTGCATGCTCAAGGTTCCTTGAATACAGTAATTTTATATCTATCTATATATACACACACACACACACACACACACACACACACACACATATATATATATATATATTCAGTGCTCAGCATAAATAAGTACACCCTCTTTGAAAAGTAAGATTTTAATCAATACCTCAATGAACGCAAGAACAATCCCCAAAATTTTGACAAAACTGAGTTTCATGGAACACTTGTTTCACTCACAACATGAAAGTAAGACTGATAATATAACTAAGATTACAAAATCATCAGTTTTACTCAAAATAGCTGATGCAAAAATGAATACACCCCATAACAAAAACTACGACATCTAGTATTTTGTATGAGCTCCACAACTTTTGAGGACAGCACCAAGTCTTCTAGGCATGGAATGAACAAGTTGGCAACATAGTTCTACGTCTATCTTCTTCCATTCTTCAAAAACAACCTCTTTTAGAGCCTAGATGCTGGATGGAGAGTGATGTCTCTTTAGAATTCCCCATAGGTGTCCAATTGGGTTCAGATCAGGAGACATACTAGGCCACTGAATCTCTTTCACCCTGTTCCTCTTGAGAAATGCAACAGTGGCCTTGAAGGTGTGTTTTGGATCGTTGTCATGTTGGAAAAGTGCACGAAGGCCAAGGGCACGGAGTGATGGTAGCACGTTCTCTTTCAATATGGAGCAGTACATCTGTGAATTCATGATACCATGAATGAAATGCTGCTCCCCAACACCAGCAGCACTCATGCAGCCCCACATAAGGACACTGCCACCACCACCACGTTTGACTGTCGGCCCCATGCACTTTTCTTTGAACTCCTCACCTTTGTGACGCCATACAATTCTGAAGCCATCAGTCCCAGAAAGATTTAGTCTTGAAGAAATTTGTTAGGAAAAGTACTTTTAGTGCGTGCAAATTCACAAATCTTGTTTGAAATCAATGGCCCACATTTGTGGGAGTATTTTGTAGTATAGTGTCCCATGGAGTATTTTGATTCTGATAAGAAAGTAAAGGTTTTCTGACAAATCTGTTGGGGTGTACTCATTGATGCTGAGCACTGTATATACATATATACCTTTGAGGTATCTTTCCCTGGGTTTGCATCCTGTAGAAGAGAGGTGATGCCATTTTTAATATAATAATGATAATATAATAATAATAATAATAACTTTATTTATAGAGCACCTTTAAAAACAACAGTTCACAAAGTGCTTTAGAGCAGGGACAAAATCAACAAACAAACAACAAACAAACAAACAGTGAATCAAATAGCGAGCAACAATAACAATTAATAATCATACAGACCAATCAGAATTAAAAGAGAAGAGAACTCAGGCAGTGCAAGACCCTATGATGAGACCATGAGGACCAGAGGTGAGAAGGAGTAAAATAGCAAACAGGAACAATAGAGAGGATAAAAACAACAATGAAATATAGCAGTGGATAAATAAGGTAATAAAAGGACAAAACAGCCTAAAAATTAGAGTGGAAATGATAACTGGTGCGCTCAACTCATTGAAAATAATTGAATAAATAAATAAATAAATAAAAAGATAAATAATCAAAATAAACTCGTAAGTGAATGAATAAATAGGGCGATAAATAGATAAATAAATAAATAAGTGAGTCAGCTGTGTAACAGGGTGGTAAAAAAAATACAAAAGAGGATCATTCATTCATTCAATGAATGATGATCATAATCATTCAATGGTTTCTAGATTCCACTACAAAATTGTAATTAGATATTTAAGGCGGGTATTCTCTCCATTGAAACTGTGCCCCATTCTTAATCCAGGTACCTTTTGTAGGTGCAGAAATATGTATAAAAAAAAAAAGAAAGGAAAAAATAAGTTCTATTTTTTGATGAGCCAACTCTATTCAAAATTCATTAAGCAAATAACTTTTTTGTGGTTTTTTTGTGGGTTTTTTTTTCCTCTTCTGGCACTCTCCATAATAACAGTCATTTTAGAGGTATTTCTGAGGAACTCAACATACCTTATAATACCTTACTCTTTTTTCTTTTTTTTTTTTTTCTTTTTTTAAAAAGAGAAAATTTATGAAAACGTGTACAATTCATTAGTACTATGGGATTTCCAAGGAGAAGCTATGCGGCGTCTTCCTCTGTCTCGTTGATTGAAACTATAATTTCCGCTGCTGGGACAGCACGTGAACTCACCGCTCCGCCCAGATCTCAGCTCTGTGTGCCTGTGCTTTCACTCTCACATCAATCTCTCACATCAGCAGACAGAGAAGACCCACTGCCTGCTGCTGACATGTCATTGTGCTCGGTGATTTTGCACTAAGCAAGTTTATTTTCCATGCATCGATTACCATCCGGGATATTTCTTTGACACCAAGCTGCTGATTTGTTCCCAGCAACTCCACAAAAATACTTTAACTCATGCTTCATATCCCAAAGTAGCCTAGGCGTGCAGGTGACTTGTGATTTTTAAAGCGCGATATTGACAGATAGAAAGTGATATTGCTGTGCAGACACGTGCAGGTGGAGTTTGACCAATCATTTCTGCGGCTCTGACTATAAATGTGAGGCGGTTGCCGTAGAGACGTCTGCAACTGAAGAGTCCAACGAGAGAGCCGAGAAATCTCAGAAGGTAAAGTTAGCAGCGTGAATTGTTGCATATGAATGCCTACACTTACTTTATACTAAAACTCAGAGTACCATATCGGTGCTAGCTCAGAAACGAAGTTATTCGTGTGACTAAGTTGACTAAGTCTTCAACGTTAACGCAGCCACTGATAATTACCGTTAGCTCAACGTTAGCTTCAACTCTGCTGTTTCTCCGTGTCAGGGTTATATGGAGGGACTTGTAAGTGAATGAGTGGATGTAAAGTAGCAAACACTGTTTCGGTAATTTCAATGAAGTTTTAAAAGTCATGCGAAGGAGTCAAAATAAGGTGTTTCAGCGCCAACGGCTAATAGCCAACGTTAGCGATGATGTCAAAGCGCCGAACAACGTGCGGAGTCATTTCAATCTTAAACACATTTATAACTGCGTCAGCTTCTGTTGCGTTTGACAAGTCAGCAAAAACTAAACATTTATAAATGTGAAAGTTGGGCTGTTTTCCAGCCCTCTCATGGCACATGTGCTTTCGGCGGTTTGAAGAAAGGAAACTAACCGGGGGGCGTGGTGAGGCTTCACGTGTTGGTCCGTCTGTTTGTTAACTGTCAACACTGCAGCCTCATGTTTCAGGACATCAGGGGCGAACACAGCATCAGATCTGTTGGAGGGCTCAGCCCCTGGAGAGATTTTCATTAAGATAGAGTGACCATATTCTGTTTCTCTGAAAAGAGGACCCCCCCTTAGTGGTTTTGCGTGGGTCAGGGGGGCTTTCTGTGCTTCTAACTCAGTTAAACAAATATTCTGAATTCCCCAGAAAAGAACACTTTACCTGGATATACTGAGAAATAGCCCAAAACACTCACAAAAAGTTGCTTTATGAATGCTATATTTATCAATTTAAAGCAATTCTCCTGAACAATATAATCAGTCACATACAAATATGGCATGTTCTAGTCTTTAATAGTTATTGACTCAAGTTCTGTAGGAACACAAGTATTCAGATGTTTAACAAAATAAGAAATAATCATCTCTCTTAGGTCTGACACTTACACCTTAGTTAGGAAAAGTGAGGTAGAGTACCATTCTTCAAGATAACCTCCCAATTATCAATTACATAAAAATAGAAATAGTGCCTCTAAATATTGAATAAAAAGAAAAAAGAGAGGTAGCCTATTCTTCAATGTTTTGTTGTGGGCTTGCAGACATTGACTGCATATAGTCTCATTATACAGTCTATGCTTGCAGATCGTTGTAACCATTATTAGCCACGGAGACATAAGTTCCAGCTTTGCAGACTGTACATTCTGCCTCCCATTTGTCCCGAACCGGACGAAAACAGGGGAATTTTCTTCGCATTTCATCAGTGAAATGACAGTTGCGTTTCGGCATTTTCTTTCTGTTCGAGTGTTCTCTCGCAGTGTGCCTACCTGCCTGTCAGCCTGCGAGTGAGTGAGAGTGGAGCGCCTCTGTACTGATTTGTGAATGAATACACGTTCCGGGGTTCGGCTCAAACTCCATCTCTCAGAGCGTGTTTCTAAAGGAACCACTCAACGTGAATGATAAATACACTGTTCTGTGACGCGCTCAAGCAAGGCAAGATCAAAAAGCCGGACATTTGAAGGATTTTATAAACCCCGACCAGACAGGCCGGACAGCCTCTTAAAAGAGGACATGTCCGGGCAAAAGAGGACGTATGGTCACCCTACATTACGAGTGTCTTGTGAAAGTTAAAACCTCCTCTTTTTTTTGAACCACTGATTTGTTTACCATGAACATCATACATTTCCCTGTGATTTCTATTCACTACAACAATACTACTATTGAAACACATGACAATAAAATAAAAAATCAATCAAGATCGAAACAGAAATATTTTGTTTATCCGTGTCTGAGTTCTTTTTTCCTGCATGGACCAAGTAAAGGAATATCCAACGTCAATTAATAGATATCACTAGTGACTTATTACAGCTGTTTGATAAAATGAAGTGGCTGGGGCCATATAAAAAAAAAAGTTAAGAAAAGTTTAAAAAACAGGAGCTCCAGCACCTCCAAAAAGTGTCTGAAAACAGCCCAGAGGATAGGTATCGTTTCCCTACCAATATTTACAGACATTGACTCACTGGGCCATGCCAACACAAAATGTATACCAATGTAATAACAAAGTAACTATAAAAAGAAAACACAGGAATGAAATCACAATAGGTAAAAATCATCCTCATTGACAGTGCCATGATTGCAAAGTGAATGATTTTCCCGAAGTGTCCTAGAGTAAGCTAAATTAATATGTAACACTTGTTTCATTTATTACAGACTGAGGTGGCTTCATCAGACGGATATCCATGCTTCCATTGTGACATTTAATGTAAAGCATGTGAGGTGGATGCACCTTGAGCTGGTTTATCATATCACTTTTATTTTCACACGTCGCTCCCAGTACTGAATTGCTGTTAGCTAGCTGCAATAGGAACAGCTTCTAGAAGTGTGAGTCCACTAATCTGTCATGGTTGTTCTGAAAACTACAACTAAAATTCCTGTTTCATTGAGCAGACAGTAAACACCTTGCTGCATTATTAGTTGTTGCACAGTTGAAGCTGCATATTCATCTTTTTAAAAGTTCACTGAGTCCTGACCTGCACAATTCAACAAGCTCACATCAAGCTGTGTCACACTTTATGTAAACATAAAGCAGAGACTTCACCTAAAGATACTTTTTATCACCTCAAAAATGAGCGAGTTGGTGGTCAGGATAACCCAGGATGTTGGGCCTTGTAGAGCTAAAAAAAAACGTATCAGTGATGCTCTAGGTGGCAGTGTTGTCTGCATCACGCAGTCGAGCCGTCCTCTGTATATTATGTCTCTTCTGGTTGCGTTCACTTTTGATGAAAGATAGTGTATCTGTTTTGAAATCAATAGTCAATTTGTCACTTCAAACAACTTAAAAATCAATATCCAGCTCCAGTAGAAGATAAATGCTTTGAGATGGGCTGGTGACTTGGTTTCATGTATCATTTATAGATTTCTGTGTGACATGTAACAAAAATTCATTTGTTTTTGGGAACAGAATAGAGGGATCTCTTGACCATGAGAACATGCAGAATGTATAAATGCATCGCTCACTCGTGCTTTGATGTGCAGGTTACATGTTAGAGCAGATATGTGGCTGATCTACAATGAAACAGTCACTCAAGTGTTTTGAACTAGCATATATACTCAAATAAATCTTTTCTTGGTGTGAAAAATAGTAGGTTTATCAGTGCTCTGCTTTTTTTTTTTTTAATTTCTGCTCGAGCCTAGCAACTAGGGCTGGGCAATGAATCTCAAATTAGATTAAATTGTAATATTTCCTGTTGCAATTTTCTAATCACAGACAGTGCAATATTTCTATAACCTGAAATGTGTCAAAACATCAGCTACATTTTTTGCAGCAGATGTTTTCTGCTCTGCACCTGTTATTCAACCCTGCTCTACAATCAATGAGATAAACTTCTAAAAAAGTACCGTAACAGAAGAAACTATCTTTGTGGTAAAAAGAGACAAAAAGTAGTATTAAAACTTAGTTTGTGGTTGTAAAAATTGCCATAAAAAAGCATTAGAAATTGACATTTAAATTGAGATAACACCTGGACATAGGCAAAAAGTAGCCAAAAAAAAGGTCCAACAGTGGAAAAAAGAGTGTGACATTTCAGAGGAAACTTTAAAAAATTCAGAAAGTGGCAAAAAAGGTTATTAATAATAATAATAATAATAATGATAAAAAAAAGGTGATGAAAAACAGTGAAGAGTGGTTAAAATAGCCAAAGTCAACAAAAAATTCAAGAAAGTTAAGTTTAAGAAAGTTTCCAAAAGTGGTTAAAAAAAAAGAAAAGTGAAAAGTATCAAAATGGGCAAAAACAAAAATTGGGAGGGAACCTGGAGAATAGTGGGAAGGTACAAAAAATGTTCCAAAATTGGAAAAAAAAGAAGTATTAAGTGACATAAATGGACAATAAGCAGTCACAAGTACTAATCATAGTGGGCTGTTGTTGATGTTGTTGTGCTTTAATTAATGTAGCTGTTTATGTCCTACTATGTTTTTATGAATACTAAAGATGGGAACCTAGAAATAGTAGCACAAAAAAATCGCAATTGCAATATAGGAAATAATAATCGCAATTTGACTATTTATGCAAATTTTTGCATTCAGCCCTACTAGCAACTCTAGGCTACATTCGCCAATGCAAGTAATGGACTAAATTCATTGTAACAGAAGCACTAGTTTCAAGATTATAGATGCAGGCTTCATTTGTTTCAGCACTAATATGGTTCATATAACAAGTGACCTTAACAGAATGATGTGTTGTTTTTGTTTCGTATTCAAAATGATAAACCTAAGCACTGACTCTCCTCTCTGTGTTTAGGAAAACATCTGAAGATTTGTGATAAGTTGGAGCAAAGACTATCGCTCTCTCCCTCCATGGCCTTAGGACGACACTATGTCTGATGTGAAACTGTGTCCCTCTGTGAGTGGAAATCCCCTTCCACCAGAGGTCATAAACACAAAGACGCCTGGACGGGTAACCAATCAGCTGCAGTATCTGGAGAAGGTGGTCATCAAAGCTTTATGGCGACATCAATTTTCATGGCCCTTCCGCCAGCCAGTCGATGCAGTGGCACTGCGCCTTCCAGTGAGTCATAAAAACCTCATTTCTCAGCTCAACTAAAAGATGTGTCATGGCTTTTTTTTCCTCTAGCTTTTCTTAAGTACAAGTGTTACAATTTTCACTTCCTCGTGGCACTGCTAAAAAAATGCTCTTTGGTGTATTTATACAAATTTCTTTTAAATCTTTCAGGATTATTATTCCATCATTAAAAACCCCATGGACCTGGGTACCATTAAAAAACGTCTTCAGAACAGATATTACTGGAAAGGACTTGACTGTATAAAAGACTTCAATACTATGTTCACCAACTGCTATGTTTACAACCGGGTAAGAGAACGCTTTCATTTCATCTATAATCCCTGATCATCAAAATGAAATGCAGAATAAGGTTTCTTATGGGTCTCCACTTTTAAAGCCACTTCTTTCATTTATTTCAGTCCAGTATCTATTATATTTGGATCACCTGCAGAATTAAGTGCTGTCATGCTGTAATAATATGTTCTTTCCTTTCTGCAGCCTGGAGATGACATCACCGTTATGGCTCAGACCCTAGAAAGGCTTTTTTTGCAGAAAGTTGAAAAAATACCAAAGGATGAGTATGAAGTCACAGAAACTACAGCAAAGGAGCCAGTGAAGGGAAGAAAGACGTGTACAGGTTATAAAAATATAATCCTACTTAGATGTTAATTTCAAGATCCTTCTGACTTTTGAGGTTTTCAGCAGGAGGTGTCAGATAAGTAACCATTCTTGTACTTTCAATTTATTTTTGCTTTCTCTTGTTTTTTTTGTGCATCCAGGTGCAATCAAGCAAACATCCCCTGTGTCTGAAGTCGTTCTCCAGCAGACAGTGACAGTCATTCCCTCTGATGTGCCTCAGCTCCTACAACCCATTCATCTCCCTGCTCACATGGACACGACTGTAAGAGTTTCAGTGCCTATATTTACTTAGTCCCCTGTCCTGACATCTTAAATGGATACAAGGGTGCTGTTTCATCTTGCTTGGATAACTTGTTCTAGGAGTATTCAGGAGTATCGATCAGCATTTTTAGAAGAATGTGACAGTCAACTCAGCTCATACGTTGTATTTGTCATGATGAAAGGACATTTTAAGTTTCTAATATTTGATGGACAACAACATTGAAAATATGTCAAGTTCAGAATGAGTCCTAAAATGATCTGTTTTGTTTTGTGCCCTGAGTTATTGAAGACCATCCAGGTTGATCCAGGTTGCACCTGTTATTTGTTTCATAAATCTACAAAAAGAAATCAATATAAACATGATTTAGACCAGCTATTTCCTTCAGCAAAGAAATATTATTTCTCCTTTTTTATAGAAGAAAGATGAAAATATTTTTGTAAGGCAAAAAAACTAACGGTAGATTTGAGTGAGGAAATAAAAATCTGCATTGATATTACTTAAAAGTACATTTCTAATTTACCAAATATTAAAAATGTTACAGCATCACTATACAAGTCGTCCTGCTTTGACCTAATACAGTATGTCCAAATGAAAGTTGTAAATTCCTTGTACCAATTCTCTACCTTAAAGTTGATTGTGTGTTGTATTATTTGGTATTTTTCCGCTCTGTTTTTGGATATTTAGATGAAAAAGGGCTGTAAGAGGAAAGCGGAGCCCCCAGCCACCACTACCTCAGGGATCTCCTGTAGTGAGGCCCCCCCTGTAGCTGAGGATCCTCCAGCTCCTAGCACATTACTCTACAGGCGTGGCAGTGGGAGACCCATCAAACCCCCCAAGAAAGACCTACCATCATGTGAGGGCAATAAGGTCAGACTGTCTGAGCAGCTCAGGTGCTGCAATGATATTCTAAAGGAGCTGCTTTCAAGGAGACATTACATGTACGCGTGGCCCTTTTATGCCCCGGTGGATGCAGTTGCTTTGGGCTTACACGATTACCATGACATTATCAAACAGCCTATGGATCTTGGCACCATAAAGGTAAGGTATGCATTACTTGTGAGTAATAACAGCGTCTCCAATCTGAGCTGGATGTATTTTCCTCACAGTTTCATCTTTGCAGAAAAATATGGATCAACGAGAGTATACAAATGCAAAGGAGTTTGCCTCAGATGTTCGGCTGATGTTCTCCAACTGTTATAAATATAACCCCCCTGCACATGAAGTGGTCTACATGGCAAGGAAACTGCAGGTACACATCTGCATCCTGTTGCATTTTTTTCTCTGTTTGAAAAAGGTCTTTGAGTTTTAACCTAATTAGGTCATAACCCATTTTCCAAATAGAAACTTTCTGTTTCCTGCTGCACTATGATGAAGGCCATGTTGACAATTTTCAAACCATTAGTTTGTTGAATTTTGGATAATTTTAGTATCCTTCTATGCAGCATGATATCAAGTTTTAAGCTCAAATCATCAGTAAAATATTTTTAAATCTGATTTATTACAGAAGGATATTTTCTGAATTCAAGCACCTTAACAGCTAGTATAATGTTATGCAGGGAATGTATAGCACCTCTGGAGGATAATGCCAGGAATTTAAGCAAAAACACACATTTTTGAAATATTTCATTTGATGTTATACTGCACTTATGGAAACTAAACCAATTGAGTTAAAAATGTGTTAAACCATTTTAAATCAACATGCTGAACCTGATTATTTTAACATCACCAGAATTTAAATATTCCCCTGCAGAAAATGCCTAACTCTTTCTTTCTAGTATATTTCTATCCTTTTTCATGAATTAAATCTTCGCCATCTGTAAAATCTGTGAGTTCCTACCTCAAGCATATACACTCCTGAACAAAATCTGTGGACTGGTATAAAAACACACAAGAAGAACCTTTGATCTCACACAGGGTGTTCATCAGCCGATCAAAACTTCAGGAAATAAGGCCAATAAAACTCCCCAAAATTGAACTAAAAGATTCAAATGTCTGGGTAGTGAGTAGCCCTGCTGTACTTGTTAATGCCTATAAAAATGAGTTTAACAGAAACAGCAATCACATTGAGAACATTTGGATGGAAGAAAAGGGAAGTTTATGAAAACAAGCCCCAGATAGTGGATTCCCTCTATGAAACCATTTTCAAAGCAACATTTCCACTCGCCTCATGAAAACACTAGCATCAAGCATGAACAAACAAATGGGTAGAAACTACATAAGTGGCCATTGAATCTTTTTTTGACACTTCTAGATTAGTTGATGAACAGCCTCTTGAAGTTCATAGTCAGTTTTCAATGAACTACCTACTCCCTTTTTTTCCCTCTGGCTCCTGTTTCATCTTTTTGCATCTTGAAGCTCTGCTAACAACCTGCTTATCATCCACCAGTGCCAAATGCAAATCTTCTGATTTTGTTAAGGTCTTAAGATTTTGTTCAGAAGTGTATATACAGACTTTGAAACCCCTTCCATTGTACCCTGGTTAAACATTCCTTTAGTTTAAAGTCAACCTAAATCAGATCCTTAAAAAGTCTTGAATTCATGTAACTCAATCAAGGCCTTAAAATGTTTTAAATTCATTAAAATTGTTTATGCTAGTCTTAAATACATTACTCGAAAGATCTTATTTTGCTATGCTTGGGTTGTAATACAGCAGTTTTATCCTCCCAACCATCGCCTATATTTGTAGTCTCTCTGGGCCTAAATTTCATTCAAGGTGCCTTAAAAATGAGCTTAAAAAGTCCAAAATCTGCTTCACTGCAACCTGCAGGTACCCTGTAAATGAAAATGAGTGCACTCAATCTGATTTTTAAATGTCTGGAAGCTTGGTGTGAAATAATTTTACACGTTTCATAATGTGATTTAAATTTTTTAGGTCAATAGTTTGATCTTAGTATTTGCAGCTGAAGTGCAGAAACTGTGGAAACCAGAAGCACCTCAGAGAGGGACAGGGAGTGTTACAGAAAAGTTAATCAGAATTAATGAAAAATCAATGCCAACAAGATGCAATATTGATATTTAACAGATCAAATGTTTGTCGGATTTTTAAATACTGTGCTACTTGGATTGTTTCTATTTCTCAGCCAGCAGAATCTAACCAGGACATGAAATGTTTTTGTCAACAGGAGGTTTTTGAAGCCCGTTACCTGAAGGTTCCCCAAATAGAGGTTCTCCCCTTAACTCACCATCAAGAGGAGAAGACGAAAAGAAACACAGTGGAAAGTATGTCGACATCAACCAGTTCTGAGAGTGAGAGCTCCTCAGAGACTCAGAGGCCACCAGAAGAGGTGGCCATGCAGCTGGCCAGTCTAGAGGAGCGGGTTGGTATATATACGCCAGTCAAAGTGCACATGGCTTTTGAGAAGTTAATCACTGCTGTGCATTTCACCTAACTCTATCATTAATGGCTGGCTTCTCAGTTAAGAGCTGTGAGTGACCAGCTGAAGAGACTGGCACACGAGCCCCAGCTGAAAACAAAGAAGAAAGACAAGTTGAAAAAGGAAAAAAGATCCAAAGAAAAGAACATTGCTAAACTTAAGCATAAATCCAGCAAGTCCAAATCTACCATTGAAAAAATGCCCAACTGCAGGAGCTCAGTCGTGTAAGTCAGCACATTTTGATGTTTCAACAAATGTAAAACTGACTCTGCAGCTTTTACTGGATGTTTTTTTTCTACTTGTAGGCATAGCAACAGGCAAGACTTAAACGGAGAGCATTCAAAATGTGAGAGTGAGGTTTCATCAAAGCCAGTAACTTATCAGGAGATGAAACAGCTGAAACAAGATATCCACAAGCTGCCTGGAGACAAACTGGGCAGGTTGGTGAAGATCATTCATGCCAGGGAGTCGTGTCTGCGAGACTCTTCTCTCGAGGAAATTGAGGTCGACTTTGAACTTCTCATGCCCTCTACGCTGAGAGCCATGCAGGAATTCGTTGGAGCTTGTCTGAGGAAATGTAACAAGAATGTCAGCAGTAAGTGCAGCTCAAATCTTTAACTTTAAGTTGTTTTTTCATGGATTAAGTCTGTGCAGTTCAAGGTGTTTGAAACTATTCATGGTAAGAATAGAGTGTTACCTTCTGCTCTGTAGAAAAGAAGCAGACTACATCTTCAGGAGGAATACAGGCTGGGAAATCTGAGACTGGCAGTAAGGAGCAACAAATTGTCAAGAAAAATAAGCCAGGTAAGAAGAACTGTGGATTAGGTGAACAGCTTCATCACAATCACACCTTAATGTGGAAGATGTTTCGTGCAGCTATTACTTCTCTTTTCTACAGCCACAGTGGTTGCAGCCTCTGACCTTGATCGCCCTTCACACTTGAGTGAGAGCAGCAGCAGCAGCAGCAGCAGCAGCAGCTCCTCCTCATCACCCAGCAGCAGCAGCAGTGGAAGCAGCAGTAGTGATTTCAGCACTCCTAATAGTAGTGACTCTGAATCAGGTTTGCTGTAACATTCTCCTCTCACCTGCTGTGGTTTTTTTCACCCTTTCCATCTTCTTTTTTAAAAGAATTCTTTTCTTGCCACCGTGCACAGAGGATTTGCTGCCATGATAGAAACCATATCCATTCTGGTTGCATGGTAGAATTTTCACAAACACCTGCAACTGTGCGTTTTACAACAAGTGTAGCTCTTTGTTTTGCATTCTTTTCCCTTTTTTTTTTTGTTTTTAGCAAAGCTGGTCATTGTGTTGCCACAAAATGTTCTCTGTTCACCCCATGGTTTTGGTGTACAAGTGTGTCCTCAATGGAGGCTTTGTACAGAGAGTGAGTTCCATCATTGTCCACTCATTCTGATGGAAATGTTTTTTTTGTGTTCTGTTTATAGCAGGATTTGAAACATTGGGAGAATTTTAGTTTGATACCGGTAGTTTGAAGAGTTTTCTATGTACATGCTTCATTAACTGGAATGAAAAACATCATTTATTTAGAAATTTGTCATATACACGTTCACTTTTCATGCTGTTTCACATAAGATTTTCCGTGAAATGCTTTATAATTGATGTAAACAGTTTTAGGGGAAGAAAAGTTCTGACTTTGTAGACTTTGAATAATTGATGTGCTTTTTTTTGTTTTAGTGCCAAAGGCCAAGAAGCAAAAAAGAAAGAACTTGTCCCAGAGGACAAAGTTGAAGCAGACTCACCCTGCCTGGAGGAAGCAGATATCAGGGACAAAAGATTTGACAAACACTGCAGTCAAGGCATCTCAGCTCCCCCCTGCTGTGCCATCATCAGAAACCACCCAAGGCCATCAGACACAACTGGAACCAGAGCCGACCTGTAATGAGCTGCCTCTCTCACCTCCAGGTGCTACTTAAATCCATTCTCTCCAACTCACCACAAGTCTCAGAAATTTACTTTTTTATATTAATATTTTATTTTTGGTTTACTTTCCTCAAAAGCCACCATGTAAAAAGCATTTTAAAAGATGACGTTTTGTTTCTAAAAACCTCAAATTAGTTCCTCAGAATGGTAAAACCAAACCAACAAAAGGAAATAAAAGCCTGTGTAGCAGAGGATCATGGGAGTGACTTTAAAAACATCTCTTTACCTGATGTCTGATTTATCTGGATTAGTAAACTCAACCCATCTTTCCCAGAATTCATCAACCACTTGACTTTCAAATTAAACATTTGATTTACTGTGATAGAAATGTCAAGCACCAAATGAAAGTATTATTTTAAATGTGTGCTTTCAAGTTGCCAAGAAGTTGAGGTGGTATCCCACTCATATACAGGCTTTGTTAGCAGAAATCAGTCTTATTTTCAAAACTTTCAGTCTTTTTCACCTGGTAATTCTTCATCTCAGAGCAATCCCAGAATGTATGGTTGTGAGTTTCTGTAATTAAATAATCTCACCCTGTTTTTCCAGTTAAACGCCTGCCAGGGCAGTGAATTGGTTGATTTCCACCTCTTAGCCTTTGGGTTCTCTGGAAATTTGCTTTTGATCACTCATGCAGGAGCTTCTTGATGAAACCTTTTAAACAGAGTAGACAAACCTGGTCACCCTGAGCTGTAACTGAGTTTCATTTCAGTAGAACTTTTTTTTATCTCAAAGTAAAACCTGTATGACTGATAGAATAGGTATGTGGATCTGTTTTAGTTAAGTATATATCAGTTCTTCAGCACCTTTTGTCCTGGTGCCACTTCAGCATGAATGCTGCCTCCTGACCTGACAGATCAGCTTTATCAGCAATCTCACTGCCACTGGCCCCACATCATAAATCCTACAATGATATAAATAATAAACTCTTCTTCTTCAGGATTGTTTCCCCTTAGGCTCTCTGATCCCTCCTCTTTTTCCAATGCGTTTTAAAAAAAGAGGAGTTGAAGCAGGCCGCTAAGGAAGGTGCTATAATTTTAATGGGTTCACTCAAACTCCCTGTCACACTGATTCTTCCTTAGGAGCTGCCTCTGACCCCACAGCAGCTTTCACTGTTTGCTTGTCTCAGTGCAAGGGATCTCCACTGCATCTTTATAAATTACTTTCCACATTATCTACCAATCTAGTTTTGTGAGTGAAGTGCTTTGTTTTCTGTTGACAGATTTGTCTGCACTTTTATCCCCCATGGCATCCCCAGGGCTGATCCTGGACTGGGCTGCTGCCAGATTCGAGGTATTCTTGATGACAGCAGTGTGTCAAAAACAATAACTAAGAACCCCATCTCCACCCCCAACAACAACATTTTAAATCTTTTGACACTCTGTTACTACTGCTGGTGATTCTTGCTATTAACAGTCTACTTGTGAATTAATCTGTAAAAAAAAATGTCATTAAGGCCATCTAGCTGTTTCATCTCTGCTTTCTCTCTGTTAAATCATTTCGTACTGAGATCAGTTCATTGACACAAAGTAACTGTTAAGTCCAACTGACTTTTACAGAAGATTTTCAAGGTGTCAACAGCAAAAGGAGTAAACAGCATTGGTGATATTATCTCCTAAAAAGTAGAAAGCAGGCATACTTCACATTTTATTGTTCTTATTTTTGATGATCTTTATCAAAGCTTTTCCTAGTTTGACGAATATGAAGTTTTGGCAACATTTATGTGAGCTATTCCACCTTTTGCGTTCCAGTATTTACATTTCATTATTGAGTAATTTTACCGTACATGTTCTATATGATGATACTGGTGCATTCAAATGCTGCTTGTGTTTTAAGTTCACATAAAGAACCTAACTGTTTCAATGGTTTTTCCAAACTTCCAGCAGGGCCCGGTGCTGACCCCACTACGAGACAGTCCACTCCTGACTAAAGATGAGACAGGATCCAGTAAGTCCACCACTGCTTTGATAACACTTATTCTACCCCTGAATTACAGTCATTTTTAAAACGATTTTGCCAGATTTCAGATACCCCGAAGAGATTCCTAACAACCACTTGACGAGTGTGACTTTTGTCAACACGGCGAGTAAATCCACTGAGGAGGAAAAACCCCAAATAACTAAAAAGGTTGGTCACGTGGATCGAGATGGGGTTGGTGGAGTAAATAACTTATAAACTTACAATCTAATAGAATACTTTATGGATTCATATTTACAGCCATGTAGTCAATCTTCTATCCACCAGATGGCATCCATGAACACTTAAATACCCACATTACTACCCACAATTTTTTTCCCCATTTTTACTAAGACACCAAATGTAAATACATGTATATCTTTTATTTACTGAGGTTTGTTCTACAACTGTACCACACTTTTGAAATGAAAGAATCATTTAAATTTGTCTTGTTTAGGAGATAGTTCTGAAAAATGCAGTTTCATGGGCAAAACTGGTGAGAGAGTCGATCACTCCAACTGCAATCAAGTCTTCAAAAGAGAGTTTCCAGCAGTTCAAGAAGGCTGTCATAGAAAAAGAGGAACGAGAAAAGGCACTGAAGAAGAAACTGGAGGAAGGAAACAAGGAGCGGGAAGATCCTGGGAAAAGCATGTATGTAGTAAACACACTGACTGTATAATGGAGGAGGATAATATCTCTTAGTTTCAAAAGTGTGACTGATGTGAAATTCTTATTCATGAATTCTTTCTAATGGCTGAGCAGAGAATGACTTCACTGGTTACAAAAAAAGGAGACACGGTGTTAGAAACCAAATGAGATCATGGGTCAACTGTCTCCTGATTTATTGACACATTATGCTCTTTCTAAATAAATTTGAGTCTTAATGGGATATATTACATTTTTAAATACAGTGTTATGTTCTTTTCACATTATTAAAGATTAACAGGACCATGGGCAAGGCAGTCTGTCATCCAAATGTCTGTCTCCAGCAGTCTCATGGTCACCTTTCTGTCCTTCAGCTTTGCTCACACAGGCTGAATACAGAATACAGTTTAAAGAAGCTTTTCTCTGCATAATAATCAGTTAACAAAGACCTTCTGCTTCTAGTTTACCAGACCTTTGTAAAACTGAAGTAAATGAACTACCCATAAAAGAGGAGCTGGATTCACCAGAGAGCGTATGCCTTGAAGCTAGTGTTGACTCTCCAAAGGATGAAGAGCAGACCAAGTCTCCTGTAGAAACTCAGCACGTCACCGCACACTCCCCCGTGGATACGGAAAGAGAGATGGCCCGCAGGAGGGAGCAAGAACGTCGCAGACGAGAGGCTGTCAGTACTGCATGTTATTAAATATGTTTGTATGAAATATGAAATTGTTTATTAACAGCTTTTTTTTGGTGTTTATTTCCTTTTTAGATGTCGAGCATTGACATGACTAGACAGCAGGAGATTATGACCCAGTTTGAGCTGAACCTGGACTAAAGACTGTGACTTTTCTGGAGAAAGCAACACCCCTTTTTAAAGACCTCTTCATCTCACAGAGAGGATCTTTCTGAGACACTGGAGACTGCTTCATATCAACTGTTCTCCTGGAGAGAAACAATAAAAGCTAAATTAAGAAATAATAACTTGAATAAAATCTAAATGGCCCTGCCTTTGAAGTAGTACTTGAAATGTGTGATGGATGTGAACTGATTGTCTCTAAAATTAAAGATGATCAGGATGAAGCACTGTGAAAACTGAAACCTGTGTGTTTGTTTGTCCTTTTCAGGTTTAGATGCTGAAATCTGCTCACAGCTGTGTATGACAAGCTTGCGAATGCATCTGCTCTGTTGTTAAGATACCACTTTGTTGTTTTGTTAACTGTTAAAAGCAGTGTTGTTTTGTTCTTGTGTTAAGTTGTCTCACTATACCTTTCCCACCATGTTTCACTTTATCATTACTGTCAAATTAAACCTTAGGTAGACTAGTTACCAGCTACATGCATGTTTGTGTGCCCTCCTCTTAAAAAGCATTCTTGCACAGAGTCGTATGTGGAACAAAAATTGTCCTGTTCATACCAAAGTTTAAAGGTGGGCTTAAATAAGCTCAGTTCCTTGTATGCTTATCTACTTGAAAAATGTATTTACTGTACACACACACTGCACTTTGTTGTTCATACAGTTCTGACTGTTCTGTTGCTGTTTGGAAATTATACTCTACATGTTTCAGTTCAAACAAGTTAAAATATTTTCTTTTTCTACCCAAAATAAAAAGCTATTTTCACTTAATTAACTGCATCACTTTTTCACTCCAACTGTAGTCCTGTTCAGTGAATGGTTGTTTTAGGTTCTATTTGATGATTTGATCCGGACTCCATCAACAGGTATGTGCACTTTGAATTTAAAAAAAATATTACATACAATACCTTGCAGATATTGTGTTTAACCCTCCTTTTTATTTTTATTTTTTTCTCAGGTCATGATTGAATTAAAATGTTGTCCAATAAGAGCAGGAGAAGCAGCTGTTCTGCAAAAGGATGGAGGTAGACCCATGACCCTGTGTAGCAAAAACACAAGCAGACAGATTGTTTCTCAAAGTTTGTATTTCAAAATGCCAATTCATCAAACACTGCCTGTCAAAAGTTTTGACGCACCTTTTCAGTAACCTAAAAATATTACCTCGCTACATTAAGTATCACCATCGCTAATGTTTGGTATATTTTACTTGATGTCAAAAAATAACCATTAAATATGCTTCTCACCAAAATATATTGAGGTACATGAATACATACCAAAGTGAAGTACTTCTCTTTTAGTGTTTCTACATACAAAGTCTCATAAAACAACAACAACAAAAAGAGATATCCTTAGCAGACACGTAAGTAAGGCTGCAAAAATAATGACGAATCAGGGACTCAATGAAGAATCCTAATATATAAAGAAAGTGAGAGTTTGGAACCTTGTCTTTGGTTTACCCATTTCTTGGACATGTAAGCCTTGTCCAGTGAGTGTTTTAAGCATTGATCTATTCAAACCTGAGAGTCTATCAATAAAATGAAGAGCCAGGTTATGTTTGCTCTGCTGAGGTGAGTTTGGAGTTGGTAGATGAGCACTGGTAGGACATAACCAAGATTCACTGACGTAACAGCACTGGGCTATGAGCTGCGTTAAATGTTCAAACTTCCAAAGTTTGCTTGTTGTCACGTTTCAAACCACATATGTGTTGATAAATACAGTTACCTTGTCGCGTTGTATCTGGTAGAAAGTCATCTTGAACAGAGGAGTGTTTGCTACATACTGTCATAGATCTTAGTTTATGGTTGTAGAAAGTTGTAAAAATAAAGAAAAACACTGAATGAGAAGGTGTGTCCAAACTTTTGGCTGGTAGTGTACACCCTTAGTCTGATACTGTATAGAAACTGGAAACTAGAAGCTATTGATCCTGATGGTTTCATTGGCTTTGTAGCTCATGAAAAGGCCTCACTACTCATTTCATCATATTCCATTAAATCTCAGACATTCCCCACTGGAGCTTAATAGAGGTTTCAAACTCCTGCAGGGAGTCGTTTCTCCCACACTCCAGGGGCACATGGGGACACTGTGGAGGCACCTTCACAAAGTTGTGGTCAAAAGGTCACGTATCTGTCACGGTGCCAACCTGAGCACACTATGGCCTTTTCCTGCAAGGTTGGCCCAGAGGTCTTGTTAAACAGCATATGGATAACAGGAGGCCAGAAGGGGTGTTGTCAGCAAAAACCTGGGTGGCAGGGTTTCAGTTGGCCTCAGCAAAGTTCTGGCAAATGGTCAGTGGATTCAGGAAGAGAAAGCTGGGCTTGGCACAGGCTGTGATCAGCAGGGGAGAACTGCTGACACTGACTGAGGGAGAGCTGGGTGGTAGAGGGAACGCTTCTTGTTACCTCGTACCTTACCTGTACCTTCTTAGGATGGAGAGGTTGAAGACTGAAAACTCAAATATGGACAGCTCTTTACCAGGTTACTCCGCCAGCTGTGGATACACATGTGTAGAAGGCTCTAAACTTTCTAATTTGATTTGATAAAATTTTAAAGCAGCTCTGGAAATGCTTCACACAGGGAGCTGGACAATGGCAACAATGTTGAGTTTGTGTCGACCAGGGATAAAAGAGCTGTGGATGGACCCAGGTGTGGATGGTGCTTGGATGCAGAAGGCACATCTAGGTCTTTTTAAAGTTGTGGGCGTAGAGACATTCACCAGTTCCATTTTTGGAAAAACAGGCACAGGAGAATTTGCAGTCACTGTGAGCACTTCACTGTTCCCTGTTTATAAGCTTGGCCTCTGTCCTCACAGGCTTACAGATGTGTTACGAGAGCTTGTCCAGCCACTCTACATGTCTTTTGTGGATTTGGAGCAGGATTACAACCATTTCTCCCCAGGCAGTCTGTGGGGATGTATATCAAGGCTTTGAGTATAAGGCCAGAGCTTTGAGCCATCAGGTGCGTTTTTTAATCCCAGTGAAAGCTGTGTCTCTTTTCTGTTCTATTGTTGTGTTTCACCACGGTTGACTCTTGTCACAGGAAAATAATCTGTTTTTCATGGGATAGGCTTTTGCCTTCTCTGTTTGTTCTCCCAGGGTGTCTTTCCAAAAACGCAGAGATGTTTTCCATTGAAATGCTGCGACAAATAGGTTGTTTTAGTGTTGGTAAAAATGGTGGAGGTTTAATGGACAATTTGGGTAAGTGGGAATCAGGCTATAAGCCAAAGCCTTGGGTTTACCAGTTGATTTATACTCCAGCTCTTTCTTATTGTCATGAGGTCTGGGTGGTATCTGAGACGATGAGATTGCTCACAAAATATGCAGATTTTTTACCTGTATATAGAAATGAAGGACTTGTGCTTAGGGGTGTCTAGTAGGAATTTTGCAGAGCAAGTTCAAAGTTTGACCCTCTCTCAAATACTTGAAAGGAGACAATTGATTCTGTGAATATGACCAAAGTAAAATATGAATGCTCTGTTTATTAACTCTTTCTTCTTCCAGTGATTTCTGTGAAAAATCAGACACTATGATTACACTACTAACTACCACACAACATCTTTGTGCCTCAGGTGTCTCTTGACACCAGATGATAAGCGGTCAGTTTTCTGTAGTACTCTGCTTCTAATCAAGGAAAATGTTCTCCATTTGGGGGCGATACAGGTAAAATATGTCAGGATTTTTTTATGGCAGGATCATGATCTGAATTTCATCAGGTTTGTTTTTCATATCAATGCTATTTTTACTTTGAGACAACATTTTTAGACCTATTATTTCTGATCCTGTCGTCTGAACTTGTGCAACATTGCATCACTTTAAGCCTTTAAGAGTTTTTTGAACCCTCACTTTTTCTCTTTATGATAATTCCATTCATTTAAAGACATCAGCTGTAGGAGTTGTTGAGTTTCTACAGAATGCACAGAGCTTTGTGTTTATATAAGTAATCTATACACAGTCCAAATGTACTTTAGAGGGATGTTAGATAGGCATTGGCTTTGCCCGTGACCTTGACAGAAAATGTAAATGTAGGCATAACTTAGAGCATATTTCAATTCAGTGCTGTAAAACATTGTAAGATAAAAACTGGAGGCTGAATGAAAATCAATCCTTTAGCCCTGGACCTGACTTTGGACATACCTGGTGCCTCTAGTTTCCAATGTTTTTGATAATGCATGGGTAGAGGGGGGTATGTTGAGCCACTTCTTGCTCGTGCTGTCAAGACTGAGTGTCAGTATTAGACAATTTGGGAGCCAAGTGTGCTTGTAACACCTACTACACCGCAACAGAACTTTATGGGAACAGATAACTCAAAGATTTTCAGTTTTTCTGGAAAAAAAAAAACAATTTTTTTTGTGGAGAAAACATACTTATATCATTACTCAGTGCTTCTTTCAATTGCGTGGACAGCAAAATGGGGATTGCTTGTCGATTTTATTGTCATGTGACTAAAAATGTGTACCAGTGCCTGGATACAGGAAATGAGTCCGTTTACCCACTGGCTCATCTTACCCCACTCTCCCCTAGATCTATCTCCTGCTTTCAGAACTCCCTGTATAGATTTAGTTTTCCCTAAGCTGGTTCCTCTCTCTATGAATGAACTCAGCTCTGCCACATGTGCAGGGCTGCAGGGGAGGATTCATTTTACAGCAGTTCAGTTCCTGGAGACATTTTTCAAAGCAGGGAAACCCCCATTACTTTTCAAAATCATTTTTCCCCAGCTGACTGACTGTTTAAAGCATTAATTATTATCTTTTACTGTGTGCTTTAATAATTAAAGGGACGGAATCAATTATTCATGAATCCAGTTATATCTGACTAAATCATGCAGCACTGGAGCTGGATTTTAAGGCTAAGCAGCACAAAAGTCGTTTTAAATTTTAAGATTTTTTTAAAAACTGTTACACAACAATTGCAATAGGCTGAAATATTAATTTGCAAAGAATTTCGTAACTTCAAAGCTCACTCAGATATGTTTTATGCAAGCAGTGGATGTAAGACTGGGCTGTTGGATCTTCTTTTTAGCTCTACTTGTCTTTGCTTAAGACAACTTTTCACAGGATACAACGAGACGGGGTGGTGTATTCAACAACAGTTCTGTGGTGCTGTTGTTTGAAACATGACAACAAGCAAACTTTGTGAATTTGTACTATAGATTAGTAGCCAGCGACATGACCACTTTTCACAGCCTGGTGCTCTGAGACGTATTCTACTGTGTAACGCTAATGAATCCTGGTTATGTCCTACCAGTGCTCATCTACCAACTCCAACCTCACCAAGCAGAGCAAATGTAACCTGGGTCTTCATTTTCTTGACAGACTCAGATTTGAACAGACCACTGCTGTATAACTGCTGCAGGTGGGTTGGAGTGAACCTAATTAGCATGAACTGCTTAGCCCACGTTTTTGCCTTTTAGCTTGTGTTTCAGCCTCAAGCTCATGTTTTGGCCTTTAGTCCATTATTTTGCCTTTTGCTACTGTTTTGGCTTTTAGTCTGTGTTTTAGCCTTTAGCCCTTGTTTTAGCCTTTAGCCTATGCTCTATCACTCTCCTGTTAAGTTTTCTTCTGCTCTTCTATCCCTTTTCTGTTTGACAGTCCAGCTCCTGTTTCCACGGTTGCTACTCAATAAATGCAAGAAATCATTTTCAGCAGAGAAAAACACAGATCTCTCTTCTCACTGCTAAACTTCGTCAGCTGGGACTTCGATGTGCAGTGAATCAATCTGGCCCAATCCAAACCATCAAGTCCTGATTGGGGAGCTAGAAATTAGCGTTTAGAAATAACCCGTTGTAGCACTGATATCTCATTTTAATTGTGGATTATGATCAGGCATGTATCTAGATATGTGACTTTCAAGATTATTCAAAAAGTCCTCACAGTCCCTTTAAACCTGAAAAATAGCGCAGCAGGGGAACTTGTGAACCTTGTGGTTTGTAACACATCCAGTCACGTGATGGATTAGGCTGATCTGAGGTCGATTAACTGGTTTAAGAGCTTATGTGTGTTATCCTACAAAATAACTGCTTTGTTTGAGGATCTGAGTGATAGCACACCTGTGACCGCATTACAGCTGATTACTAGATTAATGCGCGGACTGGAAGCATCAGTCACGTCATGTGGAGGCGAAGCATTGTTCAGACAGCGCTTTGGAAATCATTTCAGAGAAGACGACAGTGCAGTGATTGATTTTGGAGTGCTGTGTTTTTAAAGGCAGTGTTGTTGTTTCCATGACAGCTCGGGCGCTTTGCAGTGATTTGGTGTTTTTCTTATTCCCCTCAGCCTCACAGCCTAACAGCGCCTCTTAGCTGTGCAGAAATCACTGTAACCCACTGACTGCATCCACAGGCTCACTGCTCGGTTTCGGACTTGCCTTGTATAGTCAACAACACCGTCTCCTGCTGAACAACCACTGCTGTCACACGCAAGCGTGAAATCTGACGTGATGCTCCAGCCACCGTCCCATTCAAAGGCTGCTCGGGATCCTCCCTTCACTCAGTCGTGCGTATGCGCCGCTAACGACACAACGGCATTGTCAGAGCACTATTTAAACACAAGCCACCGATTAACAGGGACAAATCAATAGGGAACTTGATCTGGATCGATTTGCTGCGGCAATGTAAAGATGGCGAGAGTGCTCCACAACTTGCTGTTATTTCTAATCAGACTTGCGCTGAAAATCAGAGTTTTGGGGTATTGGTCGCTGATCTACGGTTATTGTGCTCTTTGCGCCGTCGTAGCTCTGCTGAAACTTTGGTGGAACATCATCCTGAGGCCGACAGCAACCTTCCAATGGGTGATTCGTGAAACTCCCCCGGCTTGTCTGAATGACACGTCCTTGGGAACCCACTGTTATGTTAGGATCAAGGTAAGTCAGCACACACACACACACGCACTTGAACATGAAAGGTGTCTGCTCTCTGTGGGGGGGGGAAGCCCATTCTGTGTGTGTGTGTGATGCTAGGATGCTGTGATGTGAGATGCTACAACACCTTGCTTTGCAGTGTTGCGTCGTGTTAAAGACAAACAGGCCTGATCTGTGGTCAGATTGTGAAGCGTCTGTTTGTTTTGGAGAGCTTTTGGGTGGATTGGCTGTTTGCTGGTGCTGCCTGCGCTCAGGTGGTGCTGAAAGGACAGCTCCTCCGCCTCCAACAACCTGTGCTCAGCATTATGCAATTAAACACCGCGGCATGTCTGGCACCAAAACCTGCACCAAGACCAGTGTCTGCAGGGATTGTTTACGAAAACTGGAAAAGTAAAATCC